>CAMZMU010000047.1:46118492-46205328 GCA_947311845.1 Poa pratensis
ATTTAATATTGTTGCTCTCATTGATATATTTCATTGTCTAAGGTGTTTTTTTAGTATATTGCTGCTCTCGTTGATCATTTTTGCTGTCACTATTGCTATTTATTGTTACTTTGTTACTACTATTTTTACCAATTTTTCAGGTGTGACTGAATTGACGACTCAGCTGCTAAGGTTTATAAATATTATTTGACTCCCCTTGTGTCGAGTCAATAAATTGGGTTAAAACACATCTCTCGAGACTGTTGCGATTCGCTACACTTGTGGGTCATCAGTGGCCAATGCCATTGTGGCTACTCGTGCGCACGCCACAACCAGGAGCGTCGTCCCGTTGTGGCTGCTACCATTGGTGCGGCGTGTCATTTCCAGGGCGCACACAAACGTCTGCCTCCGGGTCAAGGAGGAGTGCCGCTCCCCACCTCGTAGGGGAGGTGGAGGCGGCATCGTGATCCCCACTGGTGTGTCGAGACACGGCGTTCCAACTCGGTGTTGTCCACCTCTGCGGTCGACTGTACCTACGACCGCCAAAGGAGGAGCCACTGCCGGTGGAGGTGGTGCCCGCGGACTTCCTTGTGTCATCGCCATTGCGCGACGACACGCGCAGCGAATGCCCCGGCTTGAGCTGACATCAGGTTGCGTCTGTGACAAGGATATACATCCCGGGTACCCTACATAAGGGTACCTGGTGCACGTGTCGACTAAGGCCCAACTATCAAGAGCCTACATGAAGCCCATGACGAAAGGCTCAACAAGATGGAGTACCCTCCAAGATTAGACATAGGCATAGTTGGTTTATACTTTCTTACATGTAAACAGGGTCGGTTACGGACTCCCGGGACCCAGCCTCTTATAAAGGCTGGGAGGGCCGTCGATCCTGGTCACGCAATACTCGAACCACCAAAGCCCTAGCGAGATCGACATCTCGCCGGAGCCTCCTTGTAATCGCATAATCCCACACGATCAATAACAGACAAGCAGGAAGTAGGGTCTTTACCTCCACCCGAGGGGCCTGAACCTGGGTAAATCTTTGCCTCTGCTTGTCAGCCGACGAAACTACCAGTACTACCACGTTCTTTCCCCATAATCTCAACCCTAGGTCCTAACCATGGGATTTGATGAGTTAACCCCTCGTCAATTGGTGCCGTCTGTGGGAAAGAATAGTGCTGGACTCACGTTTTCTTCGGTTCCATCGGAAAACGGCGACTCGCCGATCGGATCTACAAACGGCAACTCGCCGGCTGCATCAACAAACCAGAACTCGTCGACTCGGGCGGCACACGGCAACTCGCCGACTCACTCGACAAACGGCAGCACGCCAGCCTCACCTGCAAAAAGCACATCAGATCCTCTGATGGATTTCGAGCCACACTCGCCAGAATTCCAGGAGACCTTCTCCGATCTCGAGTCAGGTTTGGGTTTAACCGTTGGTTCGTTCATTTTTTTTCGTCAACAAGCTTGTGTGCAGGACTTGTCAGATCAACACCAACTCGCGACTTCCGCACTCGAGGCTCCATCGGTTGCGGCTCCTTCGACTGTGGATCCATCAACTGGGTCCATACCATCATCGATCCTCCAAGCTTGCTCGTTGCTGCAACAATCATGTCGACTAGAGAGATCAACGAGCTCATTGAAAAACTCCAAGGCGAGGAGCCGAATTAGCATACCGCACAAACGATCCCGAGCTCAATCTCCCACTCGAGGATAGTTTCGACTGTGGAATCTCCCTCAGCGACTTCAACGAGCCCGAATTCATGGCGGCTGGGTTCTCCACACCCCGCAATGACCAAGACAGAAGCGACCGACGGTCAGAAGATCGACGGGACAGTCGAGATGATCGCCGGGATAGTCGAGATGATCGCCGGGACAGTCGAGACCGCGGCCAACGCAGCGACAGCTACAAGAGGAAAGACTGGCGCAAGTCGCGCTCCGGCGCACAATCCGAGCGATCATTCGAAGAAAAGATGGATGCTGATTGCAGATTCCACCTGTACAAGGGGAAGACGGAAAATTGCGCTCCAATCACTCGATGAGAAACTGCAGAGAATTCGACCAACTAGCGTCTGAATACGTACAACTCAGAAAGGCAACAGCCGCACATGCACCCGCACCTGCACCTGTGACTCAGCCAAACAATGTGCCTGTTCTGATGGCACCACCTCCACCACCACAGCCTGCCGCAGACAGAAATATCGCGGGTGCCATACAACCTGTACCTCGGGTGGATGAACCTCAGTACCCTCCGCCACAAGGGCAGATGTACATGATACAGAAAGGTCGCCCTTCCAACAGGGAGCAAAAACTTCACACTCGACAAGTAAACATGGCGGTCATGTCACCTCCTGCCGTAACTGAATTCTTGAAGGGATCCGAAACTGCAATAAGCTTCAGCAGGGAGGACCACCCACCATCGTCGTTCGTCCAGGGCACTCCGCTCTGGTACTCGACGCACAAATTGGAGGCTACGCCATGTCCAAGGTCTTCATGGATGGTGGCAGCGGCATAAACATCATCTTCGTAGATACGCTCTGCAAAATGAACAGGTCAGTCGAAAACCTGCCAAGATCTTCAAATACCTTTCACGGTATCGTCCCAGGCAAAGCAATAAGCCCAGAAGGCACCATACAACTCGACGTAACGTTCGGGGACAAGAACCACTTCAGGACAGAGTCGATTGAGTTCAAAGTTGTCGACTGGAAATCACAATACCATGCCATACTTGGACGCCCGACGTTCGCGTCGATTCATGGCGGTGCCACACTACGCATACCTCCAGTTAAAGATGCCTGGACCAAAAGGAGTAATCACAGTCAAGGGAAACTTCCAAAAGTCTGACTCTTGCGACCGAGAGTTTAGCAAAATCTCTGAGATGTTCGGCATGGAAGCAACACTCGCCGATCTAGCGGTCTCCAACGATCGAACACTTATGCCGGAGCACAAGAAGGTAGCAGTCGACAGAGCATTCAACGCCACCAATGACACAAGGTCGCATCAGGTGCACCCGACTGACCCGACCAAGACAGTCAATGACTCGTCGAGTCTGCCTACCGCATAGGAAAGCACGCTCGTCGAATTCCTCTGTGAGAACTGGGATATATTTGCATGGTGTCCAGCCGACATGCCAGGTATTCCCAGGGAGTTCGCCGAGCACTCTCTCCAATTATTCCAGATGCTAAAACCAGTCAAGCAAACAATGCGCCGCATATCCGGCCCGAAAAGAGCTGCAGTCGAAGCCGAAGTCGACAGACTACTTGCAGCAGGTTTCATCAGAGAAATCAAGAAATCACAATGGGTGGCTGATACGTCCCAAACGTATCTATAATTTTTTATGTTTCATGCTTATTTTATATCAATTGCCACATGTTTTATATGCACTTTATATCATATTATGATATTTATTGGACTAACCTACTAATAGTTGGCAAAGTGCACAATGTTCTTGTTTTACACTTTAATGTGTAGGAATTATCAAAATTGGGCAAAGGAAACCTTGTTGGAGTCAAATTGGGACTTTCCTGAAATCTGTCTGAGAACTTTTTACGGAGATTGTCAGTTTGACCCTCGAAGATGGCGTCCAATGGAAATCAAATTAAAGAGAAAGTTGTCACAATTTTCCATACGAAGATTTTAAGCCTGAGATCAGCTCAATCGGAGTTCGGACGCGGCCTGTAGGCCCGTTTTGATAGAACTCTAAAAGGGAGTGACGGAAATCCGAGAGTCCATATAAGGGAGGAAACCCTAGGTCGTGGGAGGAGCCCCATACCACGAATTTTCCTCCTCCCAGGCAGCCGTCTGGGGTGGAGAACCTCCTCCAAACCACCACCATCTCCAAGAAGAAGAGGGGCCAAGGGCCGCTGCCCCAAGGGCCGCCGCCGCTCCTCGCCGTCGCGGGCTGCCACCGCCGCCGCCTCGCCGTGGCTGCTGCGGGATGCCGTCTCCATTCCGGGCTGCACCTCTTCATCAACCTGTCCATCAAGCTCCTCATCACCATGACCATGTGTGAGTAGTTTCCCTCGGGGCTGAGGGCTCGTACCGGTAGCTATGTGGTTCATCTCTCTCTCCCATGGTGTGATCTTTATGTGAACATGAGCTTTGTAATCTAGTTGGATCCATGGATGTTACTCTTCGTTATCTTATGAATGTAATCTCCAGAGTCACCTTTGTCCCATGGTGCAAAGTTGATAGTGCGCGTGCCGTGTGTGACTCTTTGGATTAAAGATTATGGGAATACTTGCCATGAGTTGTTCTTTTGTTGGTTGTCACTATAAAATTGTGGTGTTTGTTTAGTACTATTTTGGGGCGCTCATAGTGACATTGGGATTCCCTAGATGTGGAAGACAGACTTTAAGGTGTGCTTTTGTAGCCCTACACGATGGTCTTGGTGTTCTATGATTGTGGTGTTTGTTCACTCAGACTTTAAGGTGTGCTCTTGTACCCCTACGCAGTAGATTGGTATTTCTATCCAACGGGAGAATAGTTCGGAGTAGCATAGTGAAGAGGAAATATCTATGTATTCAATTATATTATAATTGTTGAGAGTGTCCACTAGTGAAAGTATGATCCCTAGGCCTTATTTCCAAGCATTGAAACACCGTTTGCTCTCATTTTGGCTCAAGTTTGCTTGCTGCCATTTTTATCTCAGATTGCAATTACCACTTATAATCATCCATATTACTTGTATTTCACTATCTCTTCGCCGAACTAGTGCACCTATACATCTGACAAGTGTATTAGGTGTGTTGGGGACACAAGAGACTTCTTGTATCTTAATTGCAGGGTTGCTTGAGAGGGATATCTTTGACCTATACCTCCCTGAGTTCGATAAACCTTGGGTTATTCACTCAAGGAAAACTTGCTGCTGTTCTACAAACCTCTGCACTTGGAGTCCGAACACTGTCTACAAGAATAGAAGCGTGCATAGACATCAGTGGCCAACCCCGTACTAGTAGAGAAGAAGCACACAGATATCCTTCAGATGTGCGTAGATTTCACAGCACTCAATAAATGTTGTCCAAAGGATCCCTTTCCACTACCTCGAATCGACCAGATCGTCGACTCCACCGCCGGTGCGCTCGCTTGTCCTTCCTGGATGCTTACTCGGGTTACCACCAGATAAGGATGAAGGAAGAGGATGAAGAGAAAACGGCGTTCATAACCCCACTCGGGGTCTACTGCTACACAACCATGCCCTTTGGGCTCAAGAACGCAGACGCAACCTACCAGCGCATGATGCAAGACTGCCACAAGAAGCAAATTGGGCAGAATGTCCAGGTCTACGTAGATGACATCGTCATCACAACAAGGGAGGAAAACACACTACTCGATGACTTGCGAGAGACGTTCGCAAACCTCAAACGCTTCCACATCAAGCTCAACCCGAAGAAGTGCACGTTCGGCGTGCCAGCTGGGCAGCTCTTGAGGTACCTAGTCTCGGCTCGTGGAATTGAGGCGGACCCGGAGAAAATACAGGCCATCTTAACAATGCAAAGGCCTTCAAAGCTCCATGACGTGCAAAAATTTGCGGGTCGAGTGGCAGCGCTCAGTCGATTCATCAGCAAATTGGGCGAAAAAGCACTCCTGTTCTATCGACTGATGAAGAAATCAGATAAATTCGAGTGGACGCCAGAAGCCGAAGCAGCCTTCACGGACCTCAAGCGAGTCCACACAAGCCCTCCAATCCTCGTCGCGCCAAGGGAACGCGAGCCACTATACCTATATGTCTCCGCAACTAACAGGGTGGTGAGCACCGTACTGTTAGTCGAACGCAGGGAGGAGGGACACGCCCAAATCATACAACACCCAGTCTATTACTTGAGTGAAGTGCTCTCCACATCAAAGCAGCGGTACCCGCACTATCAAAAGCTGGCCTACGCCGTGTTCATGTCCTCAAGGAAGCTAACGCACTACTTCGCAGAGCACCCGATCACTGTAATCAGCACCTCAGGGATCGGGGACATCCTCACAAACCCCAACGCAACTGGGCGAGTCGCAAAATGGGTCATCGAGCTGGGACCACGAGATATCAAGTATGATTACCCGAAGGCCATCAAAGCACAAGTCTTACCTGACTTCCATACCGAGTGGATTGAACCTCAGTTGCCAGGAGCACCAGATGTGTCCAATTCATGGACTATGTACTTCGACGGCTCAAAGAAGAACGAAGGCGTAGGCGCAGGTGTCATCCACATATCACCAAAAGGCGACAAGCTTCGCTATATCCTGCAGATGGAATTTGAGTTACCATCCAATAACGAAGCTAAGTACGAGGCCCTGATCCATGGCATGCGGATGGCCAAAGCCCTCGGGTGCACTCGACTGATGATCTATGGTGACTCGAATCTTGTGGTGCAGCAAACAATGAAGGCCTGCGATGCAATCGCAGATAACATGATCGCCTACCGTGACCTGTACAATCTCATGGAGGGCAGCTTTGAAGCCTGCGAGTTGCGGCACATAGGGCGCGAGAGTAACGAAGAAGCAGATAAGCGAGCCAACATTGGCGTGACCAAAGCACCAGTTCCACCTGGTGTCTTCCTCGAGCGCATCGAGCACAGGTCCATCAAGAAGAAGCGATCATCTCCTACATCAGCCGCACCAGCCAAGAGCAAAGCACCTAGCACAGAGGACCCGCCAGTCGAGGTACTCCTCATTGAGCCAACCTGGACTCAACCTTTCCTCGCATACATACTCCGCAGCGAGGTACCTGAAGACATAACAGAGTCAAGACGCGTCACTCGACGATCTGAAGCATGCACCATCATCAACGGCGAACTATACAAGCGCAGCGTATCAGGTATGTTCCAACGTTGTATAGCATTCGAAGATGGCCAGGCCATCCTTCGTGATATTCATGCAGGTACCTGTGGGCATCACGCCAGCAGTCGATCACTCATAGCCAAAGCCTTTTGCGCAGGTTTCTACTGGCCCACAGCACTCAAAAACGCGGAGGACATAGTCAAAAGGTGCATCGGCTGTCAAAAATTCGCCACAAAGCCGCACGCACCCGCATCGGCGTTGAAGACAATACCATGGCCTTGCCCTTCGCCCAGTGGGGGCTCGATATGGTCGGGCCACTCAAAAAATCCTCCCATGGAGGGCATACTCACCTTCTGGTGGCGGTCGACAAGTTCACCAAGTGGATTGAAGCAGTCTCTATCACAAGTTTGACTGCCACTACAGCAGTCAATTTCATAAAATCCGTCATATACCGCTTTGGGGTGCCAAGTAGCATCATCACTGACAACGGTACAAACTTCACGGCTGAAGAGTTCTGATCCTTCTGCAAAGAGCAGGACATTACGCTCAATTATGCATCTGTGGCACACCAGCAATCCAATGGCCAAGTGAAAAAGCCAATGGACTCGTGACGAGTGGAATCAAGAAACGCCTCCTGGTGCCACTCAAAAGGGCTGCGGGTGCTTGGGTCGAAGAACTCCCGTCTGTGCTATGGAGCCTACGCACAACTCCCAATGCTTCAACACAATTCACCCCATTCTTTATGGTCTACGGCGCAGAGGCAATCCTGCCATCGGATGTAAGATTCAATGCACCAAGAGTCGAGGCATACAACGAAGAAGATGCAGATGAAGCACTCGAGGATGCAGTCGACTTGCTCGACGAAGCTCGCAACACGGCGCTAGCACGCACGGCTGTCTATCAGCAGGATCTCCGCAATTACCACAGTCGTCGACTGCATACCAGGTCCTTTGAGGTTGGCGACTTGGTACTTCGACTGAAGCAAAAGAAGGTGCACAAACTCGCTTCTCCATGGAAAGGACCTTTCATCATTGATGACCCACAAGTATAGGGGATCGCAACAGTCTTCGAGGGAAGTAAAACCCAAATTTATTGATTCGACACAAGGGGAGCCAAAGAATATTTATAAGCCTTGACAGATGATTTGTCAGTTCAGCTGCACCTGGAAGTAGACTTGCTCGACACAGTTTATCAGTAGCAACAGTTTTATGACAGTAGCAGTAGTGAAATAATAGCAGCAGTAAAATAAAGACAGCAGTAATAATTGCAGTAGACAGCAGGATTAAAATACTGTAGGCATAGGGATGGATGAACGGGCGCTGCATGGATGATAATTCATGAAATAGTCATACATAGGGCAATTGCAGATAAATAATAATAAGGTATCCAAGTAATAATCAATCATAAGCATGTGTTCCGTATTTAGTCGTACGTGCTCGCAATGAGAAACTTGCACAACATCTTTTGTCCTACCAGCCCGTTTGCAGCGGGGCCTCAAGGGAAACTACTGGTAATTAAGGTGCTCCTTTTAATAAAGCACCGGAGCAAAGCATTAACACTCCGTGAACACATGTGATCCTCACGTCGCAACCATCCCCTCCGGTTATCCCAATTTCTGTCACTTTGGGGCCTCGGGTTCCGGACAGTGACGTGTGTATACAACTTATAGATATGATCCAAAACAATAATTATTCTCATGATTCAATAACATGTTCAGATCTGAGATCATGGCACTCGGGCCCTAAGTGACAAGCATTAAGCATAATAAGTTGCAACAATGACATAAGTACTACCGATGGATACTAGGCACCAAGCCCTAACAAATCTCACAACTATTACATGAATGATCTCATCCAATCCCTACCATCCCCTCAGCCTACAGGGGGAATTACTCACACATGGATGGGGGAGTCATGGATGGTCGATGGAGAGGTGGCGGTGATGATGATGGCGATGATCTCCTCCAATTCCCCGTCCCGGCAGGGTGCCAGAACGGAGTTTCTGATCCCCGAAATAGGGTTTTCGATGGCGGCGGAGCTCTGGAAGGTTTCTGGAAAAAGCGTCGATCCCCCGAAGTTTTTAGGTCAGAGGCTTTAAGTAGTCCAAAGGGGAGCGCTGGGGGCCACACAGGGGGCCACACCACCCCTGGGCGCGGCAAGGGCCCACCGCGCCCTGGGTGCGTGTGGTGCCCCTGTGCACCCTCCTCGCTTCGTCTTCTGGCTCCGTGGGTCTTCTGGAAAAATAGAATTTCTGGAATTTTTCTGGAATTTTCCTAAAACTTTGACTTTCTGCACAAAAACGAGACACCAAGGCAATTCTGCTGAAAACAGCGTTAGTCCGTGTTAGTTGCATTCAAATCACACAAATTAGAGGAAAACAATAGCAAAAGTGTTCGGAAAAGTAGATACGTTTTGGACGTATCAACTCCCCCCAAGCTTAGCTTATTGCTTGTCCTCAAGCAATTCAGTTAACAACTGAGTGCGATAAAAGAAACTTTTACGAACACATTTGCTTCATATGATGTATACATGCCTACTATATGATCAATTACTTAGACAATTCATAATAGGAACCATGCAAATAATGACACCTAGTAGTTATGCAAATCATGAAAAGATACCAAAGTACTAAGAATGAATAACATAGCATATATCTATCCACAAGAATTGCAATGTTCGTAAAAAGATATGACAAAGTGGTATCTCGCTTGCCTTTGTTTGAAGGGCAAAACATAAATGCCAAGGCACCTCTGAAGTTCAAGTGAAGACTAGATATAAAAATATCAAAGATAAGAGTATCATAGTTATACCTCAATTAATCGTATCCTGGGACAAGCACATTACACTAAGAACGACAGTTATGCTCTCGAAGAGGTGCTCAAAGAAAGGATGGTGACTCAACATAAAAATAAAAGATTGGCCCTTCGCAGAGGGAAGCAGGGATTAACACGTGCTAGAGCTTTTTATTTTAAAAACAGAGGTAAAAATGTTTTGAGAGGTGTTTGTTAATTGTCAACGAATGGTAGCGGGTGAGAACAGTATTCTACCTGTCAAACGGACTTTTAAGAGCGGCTCCCATGAAGGACGTTATTTCTACCAGCAAGGCAGATCATCCCTCTTTCTCTTTGGTTTACACACATTCAGGTATTTCACTGTTTGTCATTGCTTACTGATGAATCAGGGCAAAAGTGTGAAGAGAATTAATTGGTTAAAGTTGTAATTAATTGGGACTGGGCACCCCGTTGCCAGCTCTTTTTGCAATTATTGGATAAGCGGATGTATATGCCACTAGTCCAGGTGTAAAAGTCCATTTGACAAATAGAATAAAGAATAACCACACTAATTCCTCATGAGCTAGTAAACATTGACACAAAAAGGGAAATATTTTGAAAGTTTTAAAGGTAGCACATGCAAATTTACTTGGAATGGCTTGAAATACCATGCATAGGAATTTTTGGTGGACTCTTTGGGATAACTTGGTTTAAAGGATTTGGATGCACGAGCAGCATTCCCGCTCAGTACAAGTGAAGGCTAGCAATAGACTGGGAAGCGACAACCACGAGAGCGATAACGGTCATAATCATGCTTGCGACAAAATAAAATTAACGGAGGCATAAAATGATACTAAAACTCTGAGGCAAAATAGATCATCAAGGCTTAATTGACTTTATTTTTCAGTCATAACATGTGTGAGCATGTGCCAAGTCGAATCAAGTGAATTATTCAGAGGAGGATACCAGCCTGCCATACCGTTTTACGAATAGAACAATGCATGTAAATATCTATATGACATGTTATTCGCTATTAGCAATTTGGTACTGGTCATAAGAAGACATGAACTACTAAGTAATCATTAAATAACATAACCACTACCATGATAGCTAAGCATGTTCACATGAGTAGGCATATTTACAAAAATGAAAAACAAATAGAGTTCATACCAGCCTTTTACCACATCCGAATTGTCGTAAGTCGTCATTATTGCTTTTCACTTGTGTGGCTTGAATGATGTGAAATGATAACCAAGCCCAAGTGGAACCACGGAAATTTTTCGAACTCCTGAAACAACTATACAAAACGGCAGAAGAACAACAAATATTTTTGGGTTTTCGAATTAAAGCAAGCATAGAAAGAAACAAGCAAACAAAGCAAAATCTTTTTGGATTTTTGAATAACAACCAAAACGAAAAATAAAGTAAACTAGCACTACAAATTCAAAAGCAAGAGAAATAAAGGAAATATTTTTGGTCTTTTGGTGTTTTGCGAAAATGAAATGGACACAAGAAACAAAAGAAAAGAAACAAACTAAAACATGGATATACAAAGTACCGACATGATATGAATATGATAAAATGAGTGAACTTGTCGGCATACCCCCCCCAAGCTTAGGCTTTTGGCCTAAGTGGGAGACAATCATCCCCATGGCGCCAGCTGGCGCGCCCTCAGTGTGTGACGAGAGGGTTCCTCGTCCGAGTGAAAGCTCGAGGATGCACCACCGTAGTACACGGTGTAGTCCTCAGGGGGTGCCACGAAGGTCTCCTGTCGGTCCTCAGGGTAGTGCTGTAAATGGAAATCCGGTGCACCGAGGTGGTTGTCCAAATCCTCCCTCGAATATGATAGAGGACCCCTGAAAACACTGAACAAACTAGGCTGTGGAAGCCGGACCTCTAGCTCAGGTCCATTAGCAAAAACAACTCTATACATCAAATGTCCAGTAGATGAATTATTAGTAACAAAATCATGAAGTTTCATGGCGGCAAGATCAAGTCTTTCTGGAATCAACAATTCATCAGAAGGATCAGCAGGAAGACCAAGATCAGCTAAAACACGTGCAGCAATAATGCCTCCAAAATGGGACCTTTGGCGGCAAGGCGGCGAGCAATCAAGGCACCAAGGTTGTAGGTTTTATTTTTTAAGTGCATGAGCAAGAAAAGCTAGATGATAGCAAGAAATATTACTAGTGTTCTCTCTAGCAAGCACACTCGTGGCAAGATAATATGTGAAGTACCTGATGGCTGGAAATTGAATGTTCCTTATCTTACCGCGCTGCACTCTACGGAGATCATCATAGCTCAGCTCATGGTAAAGATCCCAACTCGCGCGGCTCTGTGATCTTTCTCGCTGTCCCAGATGGAGCAACACCTATGACCCTGCAAAATCTTTTCAAGTCCATGTTGCATGCACGATCATAAATCTTAAACTCAACAGTGGGGTTAAAAGTAGAGTTATTAAACTTAAAGCTTTCAACAAAAATCTTAGTGAGGTTAGCATATTGTGGCCTCTCATCCTGCATAAATTCCATCAAACCAACATTGTTAATCATCCTTATGAAGTCATCATAAATCCCTGCATCTCTCATAAAGTTAAAGCATGGAAAAATAGATGGATGAGGAACACCATCATCTTCCTCTTCACCGATTCTTGGTGCCAAAAGATCCTCATTGTATGATGGCCTAGGTGCACCTCTTGATCTTGAAGCCCTTGTTTCCTTGAGGAGGATGGTGTTTGCCTTCAAAGATTTCTCCATAAGTGTGTTTATCCATCTTCCTTTTCTGAAATTTTAAACAAACCTCATAAAAAATGATTTTGGAGTGGTTAAATCAAGGAAACACTAGGGAGACTTACTAGGGACTAAACATGCATCAAAACTAGTTAATCTAAACAAGAACAAGCATGCAAGCTCTAATAACATGTCACCTACAGTACCAAAATGCTAAAGATATAAGCAACTAAACAAAATTCTATTTGGATAATCGGAGGAGTCACATACCGGAGAGCAATTGATCCAAATTTCAGCAGCAAAGATGGGCTGAGCAAGTAGATCGAAAAATTCGAGCAAGAGCAGCAAGAACACGAGTTTGAGCAATGGTGGTGTGTTGGTCGGGAGAGAGAAAGGAGTGGGAGAGAGATGAGTGAGTGGAGGGCCAGGTGGACCCCACACCAGGGCAGGGCGCGGCCTGCCCTCCACCGCGCCGTGGGGGCGTGTGGTGGCCTGGTGGGTCCCCCTGGTCATCCTCTGGTACTCCCACGTTCCTCTTTAAAAACTAGGACTTGTAGAATATTTTTCAGAATTTTTTGAAAACTTTTATTTCTGACATTTTCTGGGTACTTTAAACAATGAAAACTAGACAAAATGAATTTATAAAGACCAAGCATTACTTAACTTTGCAAATTACAGTAGCAAAACAGTAGGTAAAACAAAAGTGAGAAAAAAAAATGTTGTTTAGCAATTTTATGCATGTAAAACATATTTGTTAACAAGGTTGATCAAGTCTTGCCACCAAATACATTTTATATGACATAAAAGAATTAAACCACATTGAACAATCATGTTACCTTAAATGGTATAGCTATAGATCCAATCATAATATATGAAGTTCTTCATGAGTTCATATATAGGGCAATCAATACTTCCCACTTTGATACTTTTAATATTGGTAATTGTATTAACTCCAAATATTTTGTCCAGCTTCTTGGGAAAATAAACAGTATGCTCTTTGTCATTAACATGGAAAGTCACTTTTCCTTTGTTGCAATCAATAACAGCCCCTGCAGTGTTAAGAAAAGGTCTTCCAAGAATAATAGACATATTATCATCTTCAGGCATTTCAAGCACAACAAAATCAGTTAATATCAAGCAATTATTAGCCACTTGAACAGGAACATCTTCACATATACCAACAGGAACAGCAGTAGATTTATCAGCCATTTGCAAAGATATATCAGTTGGTATCAATTTTTCCAAGTAAAGTCTCTTGTAAAGAGAAAAAGGCATAACACTCACCCCTGCACCTAAATCACATAAGGCAGTTCTAACATAGTTATTTTTGATTGAGCAAGGAATAGTTGGTATACCTGGATCTCCAAGCTTCTTTGGAACCTTACCATTGAAAGAATAATTAGCAAGCATGGTAGAAATCTCTTCATTAGGAATCTTTCTCTTGTTAGAGACAATATCTTTCATGTACTTTGAATAGGGAGGTAACTTAATAGCAGTCAAAGGAATTTGCAAAAACAAAGGTTTCATCCATTCACAAAATTTGTTATAATGTTCTTCTTCCTTAGATTTGAGTTTCTTAGTAGGAAAAGGCATTTGTTTTTGCACCCAAGGTTCTCTTTCATTACCATGTTTCTTAGCAAGAAAATCTTCTTTAGTGTACTTTTTGTTTTTAGAATGCTTTTCAGGTTCCTCTTCACTTTCCTCTTTATCAGAAGCATCATTCTTATCTTTATCATTAGCATGTTCATTACCACTCTCAGTTTCAGCATCAGAGATAGATATACTATTTGGATTATTAACATGCTCATTGTCTTTAATAGGTTCAGGAGATTCCTCAACATGTTTATGTTTCTTCTTCTTCTTTTTCTTAGAAGGGTAGTAGTTTCATTAACTAGTTGAGAATCTTGCTCAATTCTTTTAGGATGTCCCTCAGGATATAAAGGATCCTGAGTGGAAGCACCACCTCTAGTTGCTATACCAAAAGCATGTTTATCATTTTCTCTAGAAGCATTACCTAGCAAATCTTTTTGCACTTTAGTCAATTGCTCAATTTGAGTTTGAACCATATGAAAATGTTTAATGAGTATTTTAACATCATTAGAAGTTCTTTCCAAAACATCATGCAAATGATTAATGACATGAGAATTCTTTATGAAGCTATTTTCTATTCTCCAATTGAAATTGTTTTGCTTAACAATGAAATTATCAAACTCATCTAAGCATTGATCAGGAGGTTTAGAATAAGGGATATCTCTATCATCAAAGCGTTGGAGAGAGTGTACCTCAACTGTAGATGAGTGAGGAATTGGCTTACACAATTCTTCTATAGGTGGAAGATTTTTCACATCTTCAGATTTAATACCTTTCTCCTTAAGAGATTTCTTGGCTTCTCTCATTTCTTCATCATTCAATTCAATACTCCTCTTTTCCTCGGCGTAGGTACCGGAGTTGGTTCAGGCAGGGTCCAATCATCATGATTTTGGCTTATCTTAGCCAATAATTCCTCGGCTTCATCTGGAGTTCTTTTCCTGAAAACACAACCAGCACAACTATCCAGGTATGTCCTAGATTCAACAGTTAGTCCATTATAAAATATATCAAGAAGTTCATTTTTAGCTAGTTGATGTCCAGGCCGAGCTCTAAGTAAAGAACAAAACCTTGCCCAAGATTCAGGCATTTTCTCTCCCTCATTTTGCTTAAAGTTAAAGATTTTCTGTAAAGCAGCATGTTGAGCACTAGCAGGAAAATATTTCTGAAAGAAAGCATTGACTAAACCCATCGGGCTCTCAATAGATCCAGGAGATAAATCATTAAACCAAGTTTTAGCTTCATCTTTCAATGAGAAAGGGAAAATTTTAGTAACAAAGTAACTGCGTTTCTTAATATCATCAGAAAACAAACTACTCAGAGTAGAGAGAGTGTTCATATGTTCTACAGCACTTTCATTTTCAGTTCCTCGAAAAGGTTCTTTCTCAGCAATAGTTATAAAAGACAAGTCCACAGAGAAATCATAATCTTTATCTTTTATATTTATGGGAGATGTAGCAAATTTAGCATCAGGAGAAAGTTTATAGTTGACAGCACGTCTTTGAAGAAGATTTTTAATAGCATTAACATCTTTAGAGGTATCACAATTCATGCATTCATCAATAAAGTCATCATCAAGTTCAACATAAGTTTCCTCAAGATCATCACTAGTAGTTTCTCTTGTTTCAGGTGAATAAGCAGGTGTAACAGGAGTTTCATTAGGTGTTTCAGTATTTTCAAGTTGTTTAGATTTAGCAATTGTAGCATCTAGAAAAGGACCTAGTGAACCTCTTTCATCAAGCACAGTAGAAGCATCATCAAATTCATCAGAAACATTCTCAGATTCAGCAGAAGTAGCAGCACGTGAAGCATGTGCATGTGGTGGTGTGACAAGTTGACTTATAACAGACGGTGAATCAAGAGCAGCAGAAGTGTTCAGAGTTGTACCTCTCCTTGTAGTGGATGGCAATATGCGAACCTTATCATCACGAGGTTTACCCATGATGAATGAATTGCAGCGAGCAGTATGACTCCCTGGTGAGCTTATAAATAGAGCTATGCTCCCCGGCAACGGCGCCAGAAAATAGTCTTGATGACCCACAAGTATAGGGGATCGCAACAGTCTTCGAGGGAAGTAAAACCCAAATTTATTGATTCGACACAAGGGGAGCCAAAGAATATTTATAAGCCTTGACAGATGATTTGTCAGTTCAGCTGCACCTGGAAGTAGACTTGCTCGACACAGTTTATCAGTAGCAACAGTTTTATGACAGTAGCAGTAGTGAAATAATAGCAGCAGTAAAATAAAGACAGCAGTAATAATTGCAGTAGACAGCAGGATTAAAATACTGTAGGCATAGGGATGGATGAACGGGCGCTGCATGGATGAGATAATTCATGAAATAGTCATACATAGGGCAATTGCAGATAAATAATAATAAGGTATCCAAGTAATAATCAATCATAAGCATGTGTTCCGTATTTAGTCGTACGTGCTCGCAATGAGAAACTTGCACAACATCTTTTGTCCTACCAGCCCGTTTGCAGCGGGGCCTCAAGGGAAACTACTGGTAATTAAGGTGCTCCTTTTAATAAAGCACCGGAGCAAAGCATTAACACTCCGTGAACACATGTGATCCTCACGTCGCAACCATCCCCTCCGGTTATCCCAATTTCTGTCACTTTGGGGCCTCGGGTTCCGGACAGTGACGTGTGTATACAACTTATAGATATGATCCAAAACAATAATTATTCTCATGATTCAATAACATGTTCAGATCTGAGATCATGGCACTCGGGCCCTAAGTGACAAGCATTAAGCATAATAAGTTGCAACAATGACATAAGTACTACCGATGGATACTAGGCACCAAGCCCTAACAAATCTCACAACTATTACATGAATGATCTCATCCAATCCCTACCATCCCCTCAGCCTACAGCGGGGAATTACTCACACATGGATGGGGGAGTCATGGATGGTCGATGGAGAGGTGGCGGTGATGATGATGGCGATGATCTCCTCCAATTCCCCGTCCCGGCAGGGTGCCAGAACGGAGTTTCTGATCCCCGAAATAGGGTTTTCGATGGCGGCGGAGCTCTGGAAGGTTTCTGGAAAAAGCGTCGATTCCCCCGAAGTTTTTAGGTCAGAGGCTTTAAGTAGTCCAAAGGGGAGCGCTGGGGGCCACACAGGGGGCCACACCACCCCTGGGCGCGGCAAGGGCCCACCCGCGCCCTGGGTGCGTGTGGTGCCCCTGTGCACCCTCCTCGCTTCGTCTTCTGGCTCCGTGGGTCTTCTGGAAAAATAGAATTTCTGGAATTTTTCTGGAATTTTCCTAAAACTTTGACTTTCTGCACAAAAACGAGACACCAAGGCAATTCTGCTGAAAACAGCGTTAGTCCGTGTTAGTTGCATTCAAATCACACAAATTAGAGGAAAACAATAGCAAAAGTGTTCGGAAAAGTAGATACGTTTTGGACGTATCATCATCACCGAGGTCATTGGTGGTGGAGCATACAGACTGAAGCACGCGAAGATAGGAGAACTCTCGCACAATCCTTGGAACGTTGCGCAGCTGCGCCGTTTCTATGCTTAGATTGCTCAGTCGCACAATGTAATAGGCACATATGTCGGATGGCTGCAGGTTTTAGACGAGCTCTTTTCCTTACCAGGGTACCTAAGGGGACTGGAAGGTTTTTAATGAGGCGGCCTGCAGCTTAACATTCAAAAATGGAATATAGTCAATGATTCCTCATATTTCTCCCCGCTTACTACTCGCATAACTTATTCGCACAACCTTAGCCTCACCCGAATACTCGGGGGCTGCGCTATCTCAAAGCATGAGCTTTCGCTCTTTCTCCAAACATAATACCCCAGCCGCACTCGGATACTCGGGGCTAGGTCATAATAATCATAAATAAACAAAAAAAGTTGCTCAAAATCATGAATTGAAGCTTCAAACATCGCAAAAATTTACAGCCTCACTCGAACACTCGGGGGCTGTGCAATTCATGTTCCATACTAAGTGTTTTCATAAACCCCATTCGATACACACGGGGGCTGCGCACTACATATAAATAAATATACACTACGTATAAGTGGCAAATTTACACTCGGAAGCTGCCCTATATACAGGAGTACCCTAATCTTCCGGTTCGTCCTTGACTGGAAGAACAGGTCCCATAAGGTGAGCGTGATAACACTCAACCATCACCCTCGCGTATTCGACTGTTTCATCCAGTTGCGACTGTGACAAAGTCGATCCAGGCACGGGTGGACGTAGCTGCATATGTGGACGCTCCATCCACAAGCTTCTGGGTGATAAAATCTCGAATAGGACCTGCACTCCGGAAAAGCCCGAGCAATGCATGGATTCCTTGAGGTTGCGGCCCAGTCGGGAAAAGAGTCTGGTTGATTCGACTGAAGGCCGACCTGCATAACTCGAGCAGCATAGTGCTCCGCCACACTCGATCCTGCAGAGTTGCGAGTATGCGCGCTCGGTTCTTATCTAAGCGAAAATGCTGACGGCCTGTCGTTGGTTCGTCAGTCGCATTGTTCAACTGCTCGTCAACACGAGCCTGCTCCGCCTGGAAGTCTGGAACAAAACCTGCAACAAGGCACGTTGGATAAACAAAAAGGACAAACTATGAACTCTTGAGATCAAGGCAGTCATGCTTACACTCGAGTTGTCTGTTCACGATCTCCATCTCACCAAGCACATAGTCCTCTCGCTGAGTGGGTAAAGCAGGCCTCGCCCTCATCATATCCAGCTCGCTCGGGGCACTCTTCAACTCTTGCTCCAGTTTTGTGACTCGAACCTTCATATAACGCATTACTGCGGCATCGTTTGCCACCTGAGCTCGAGATCGAGTAGGAGCACGATGCCGCGATGAGCCAGATGAAGTGGCGGCTGCCCGTTTCTGTTCCAAACATCATAAAAGTCATGAGAAACTCATCACAAAGCTTAGGCGAGTAGCAGCACATAGCTTACAGGCAGAAACACAACAAGGAACCAAATCCATACAAGTGTGGCAAAAGCATAAGCATACTCGAGGTATCATAAAAGTATAATTACAGTCTGACAAAAGGGAAGATGGCCCTAAAGTCTATGATGCAGACTCCGACCTAGCCCTATGCGCGCGATTGGCGACCTTCGCTGACCGGCGCTCCACTGTAGTCATAAAATTTCAGCCAGCTGCAAGGCTGGCTCGTTCACATGCTTCAGAGACACCAGCTTCCCATCCGGCTTCCGAGGGAAATCAGACAGAGCGGCCTTGAAGTCACCCTCTATCCCATGACCTAAAAGGAGCTTGAGGGTGGTTTCTGAGCGCGTACCGTCAGGGTGCGAGCAAAATTCGCCATCGTGGAGGTTCCTGGGCCTAGGACGTCGGCGAAGCCTTCCACAGTCGATGGAAGTTGGCCAGACGGGAACATGCACTTGTATACGGCGCCGAGTGTGCTCGTAGACTTGGCGAGTGCATCCTTGGCTTGGGCGGAGACGAGTCCAGGTCGCCATAGCGCAGTCGAGGGATAAATCGCCACTCGCTGGTCTACAGGTGCCGGTACGCCAACAACTCCTTCAAAAATCAGAGAGAATAGAAACTCTTACACGACATTCAGCGGCAGCAGAAGTAAACAAAAAGTGGCAAATTTTTACTCACCGCCCACGTCTCGGGTGAGGCTAGCCAGACGCTCAGCATACTCTTACTCGCGCAAGGCAGCGGAGTTCTTGGCAATCATCCAAAGCCTTCTTCGACTCAGCACGCTGCTTGGCGAGTGCATCTTCTAGCTCCTTCACCGGGACTCAGCGATGCCTTGTCATCTGAATTTGATGGCAAGCAGTAATTCAAACACTCAACTAAGCAAAGACAGTGCAAAAGGGATTTGGGGTTAAGAATCAAAATACACTTACGAGTGAGTTGCTCCAAACTGGTGCGCAGGCTGTCCCTCTCTTGCTCAGTTGGACAAAAGCCTTGCCCGATTCTACCAAGTTGAGGTAGTAAGGCTGCAAGCACACGAAATCAGCATAAGTTATACATAACCAGTCCCGTATGCGGACTCGACAAAAAGACACTTACGTGTTTTGTCCAAGGCACGGGCTTCGCGGCTGATGTCCCGACCTCCGGAGCTGTGGCACTCATAGCCTTGGCGTCTCAATAGCAGTAGTTGTGGCTGCTGATTGAACGACTTCTAGAGACACGTGGACTCTTCCGGGTGCTCAGGGGTCGTCATCTTCTCGGATGGGGGAGTCAGAGGGGCGCACAGTCTCAGCACTGCGAGTGACAGACGAAATACAACATAAGCAAGAATATCAGCAAACAAAAACTATAGTGCAAAAGCTCAGACGCATACCTGTGCTCTTCTTCCTCATCAGTATCAAGGTTGTCAAAGTTTGGGCCTCCAAAAGTAGCTCCTCACCCGACATGGGAGGAGGAGATGAGCTCACGGGCTCACGTTCAAAGGAGCAGCTGTGGCAGTAGGAGACGAGCCCGAGTCTCCGTCATCTCTCACTCTGATTCCTTCGCGGGTGAACTCGTGGAGGAAGACACAACTCGGGCCGCCCGACGGCGCTTGCGAGTGGGAACCTCGCTCACATTTTCAGTCGTGGCGGGCTCCTTGGCCTGTACTTCCTCTGCCCCTTCCTCTTCGACCTCTTCCATGGGAGATGTGGTAGCCGAAGGTAGAGGCGATTCATCTCCTCCCTTCGTTTCTACCGTTTGCACCTCTGTTTCATGAGTTGAGCCATCTTCAGGAGAGGAGGAAGGGTTGATACAGTTGAATGGCTCTGCATACAAAATACAGCAGTCGAAAGTTAGAAAGATGCAAAACAAAAATAGCAAAAGCAGGAGATCATAAATTTGATCGTTCACTAACCTCCTCCAAAGGCCTATCAGGACCATAAGGAGTGACGGGGCAGTCGACATTGCAGGGCTCGTGGATTTCGTGCTGGTGATGGACCGCACATGTGACCCAGCTCGCTCTTCGACAGTTCCTCCTTGCTCATTCGGGTGGCGTCGAGCGCACCCTCGTACTCCCACATGGGGTGGGCGCGAATGCGGAGCGGCCACACCCGCATCTTCACAAGGTGGCAATCAAATGCACACCAGTTACGCTGCTCAGCAGCTCTCCAATCTTCGACAGCAGAGGGCGCCGTTCAGCCTTTTCTTCAGCCGACAGCGGGTGGTCCCAGGCATTTGTTCTCGCGAGTATGCCAGCAGTCGAAAATGGCGGGACTCCTTCCTGGTCGACGCGCACATAGAACCACCTCTTCCTCCACCCTTGCGCCGAGTCGACTGGCTTCAGGGCGAAGTAGCGGGTGTCGCTGCGCACCTGGATCCGAAGCCGCCAACAGGATAGGTGCGGCCACTCGGTTGTTGGGCCGGACCATGAAAATCGACTTCCAGAGGGCCCAGCTGGGAGAAACTCCCAAAAAGCACTCGCACAAAACCATAAAATAGGCAATGTGCATAATGCCATTCGGGTGAAATCATGGATTTGCACCCCGTATGCATACATCAATCCACGAACAAAGTCGTGGAAGTGAAGCGAAAAACCCCTAGGCAGAAACTCCGCAAAACAAACGCGCTCGTTAGCGCGAGGCTCGGGGAGTACCTCCTTGGGAGACGGCGCGCGGACGAACAGCTGGTCCGCGGGCGGCAGCATTCCCTCCTCACGAAGCTTGTCCAGATGGGTCTCCTTGATGGTGGATTTCATCCAATTGCCGTCGCTCTTCTTGACGTCGACGGCGGGCACAGATGCGCCAGCCGCAGTCTTCTTCCTCTTCAGAGCGCCGCGTCGGTCGCGGGCGCGTCGGCAGCAGCGGCCTTTCTCTTTGGCGCCATGGCAGTGGTGGCTAAGGGGACAGCGAGAGCTCGGGCGCAAGAACAATGGAAGCGAGAGGAAGACGATGAATCAGGGGCGGCGCGCAGAGCAAATGGCAAGTAAAAAGTAATGTCAGCGTCGTTCCCCTATTTACCACAAATCAAAAGCAATCACAACCGTTCATATCCTAATTGTGCGTTACGCACGCAATCTCACGTACACGTGGCAAACGCGGAGGGCAACGTCGCCGGCCACTCCGCCCACTACGCACGCAAAAAGAGGAGCCATCATCACGTCTCCGTAAAAAGTGGGCCAGAGTGGTCAAATCAAGTCCAAACGGCACCGTCGTTTGGTCAAGCGCTGCGCAATGGGCCCACCTATGTGTCACGTCCCATCCATCACAGCATAACGCACGCCACCGCGTGTCAGGCAGCGCAGTCGCCAAAAACGTCATCCCTGACGTCATCTCAAGCGCTCTGATCAGAAACACATTCGAGTCTGCCCAACGCATCTCGGTCACTCGACTGCCTTGTTTTGTTCGGGTGTGAAAAAGCAATGTTAAGGCAAAATTGGTCACTCGACCGTTCCTTCGGCTGAGGCATATTACTCCCATCGGGAGCATATCAAAAAATTCTTCGACTGGAGATGCTCAAGATAAAATGATTTTGAGATTATCCTCTATTACAAGCAATACAGCATAATCTCGGGGGCTACTCCCATCTGGAGCACTGCCGTGCACCCGATAGAATTACGGCAAAATTTCTTCGATTAACATATGCAGGGTAAGAAGATCTGAGATTATCCTCCATTGCAAGCAATAAAGCACAATCTCGGGGGCTACTCCCATCGGGAGCACTGCCGTGCACCCGATAGAATAACGACAAAGTGTCAGTCGACAAAAGGATCGACTCAGTTCATATACAAAATCATACTCGAAACATTCCCGAGTTGCGTCCGCCGCAAATACCTCGGATGCTGCACGCATAGTGCAAAGGTAAGACCCGCCAAACTTTCGTGCTGGGCTAAGGACCGTTCCAGCAACGTTAATCCTTATACTTTCCGTGTCAGGAGACATGATGAAAAATCCTGACGGACGCGTTGGGTAAAATTCAAATCTAGTAAGGTTTTACCCGAATGTGTAGTTAACCAGTCCCGATCCGTCGAGTGTAATGGGCCTGCTAAGCTATTATCACTTGATCATCATAAGCAAAAACCACAGTCGATGAGATATTCGACATAGCCAACATGTGCTATTCATACAGGAATTCCAATTATAATACAAAGCATATGACGTGCACTTACGAATGAGTCCATGCCCGATTCTTCGAGTCAGACAAGTACTCGGGGGCTACTGACAAGGATATACATCCCGGGTACCCTACCATAAGGGTACCTGGTGCACGTGTCGACTAAGTCCCAACTATCAAGAGTCTACATGAAGCCCATGACGAAAGGCCCAACAAGATGGAGTACCCTCCAAGATTAGACATAGGCATAGTCGGTTTATACTTTCCTTACATGTAAACAGGGTCGGTTACGGACTCCCGGTACCCAGCCTCTTATAAAGGTTGGGAGGGCCGTCGATCCTGGTCACGCAATACTCGAACCACCAAAGCCCTAGCGAGATCGACATCTTGCCGGAGCCTCCTTGTAATCGCATAATCCCACACGATCAATAACAGACAAGCAGGAAGTAGGGTCTTTACCTCCACCCGAGGGGCCTGAACCTGGGTAAATCTTTGGCTCTGCTTGTCAGCCGACGAAACTACCAGTACTACCACGTTCTCTCCCCATAATCTCAACCCTAGGTCCTAACCATGGGATTTGATGAGTTAACCCTCGTCAGTCTGCTACGGAGCTCGAGGAATATTCGATGTGCTTTGTGAAGACCATCGAGTTCACGGCTCAGCAGGCCTCCTCCTCCGGCGGCTGGAGCAGCGTTTCCACTTCGAGTGCCGGGTCTCGGGATGCCACCTCCACCTCCCGTGATGTCTCCTCCTCTACCGTCGTCTACCTCGACGACGGCAACGTGAGCGTCGATTGGGACGTCATCGGGGACGACGACGAGTAAGGATAGGTTTAGGCCAGCTTTGTGTTTAAAATTTATTCAAATCCTTATAAAATATAATAAAGTTTGAACCTTTTTATTCATAATGTTTTTGTTTTGTTATGTTTGGGGGTGTTTGAGAGGTGTTGGACAAAATTTCTTGAGTGTCGGTGAAAATGCTCTAACTATGCAGACTTGCAGAGGACAATACTGCCAAACACAACGCGGGATAGAGGAGGACCAAAAGAATCAAGTGGGGTGAATTATTGCTCAATCTAGAGCAGACCACACGCAGCGAATTCAGTGACATTGCATCCTGTGATTTGGGCATCTGTTTTTGGTTTATTCATGCGTTGTGCAACGCTCCAAGAGCTTTGATCGATCCAATCTAGTACTCCGTATGTGTCATGGCAGGTTGCTCTCGTCCCCTGACCGGATTGATTCCTTCCCACGAGGAAATGTCGTAGATAAGGTTAATTATAGAGAGCACCAGATTATCCCGTCATGTTCACATTTTTCTTTAGAAATCTGCTGCAGACCTGCAGTATTATAGCTCCTGTCTTCCAGGGCAAGCTCGCTAAAGGTGACGACTCATCAACTGAGCTGTAATTGTCAAGGAGATTATCTTTGTTTAGGATGAGGAGGCGATATGGCGAGAAAACGGTGAGCCAATGGCTAGTGGAGAAGTAGAAAACAGTCGTTGAGACATGTCGACATGGGAGGACACGACTGCCTGCTTGTTGTGCTTTCTCGCTGGTACATGGGTCCGGGACCAATAATGCAGACCGGTGCGGAAGAGATAGAGAGTTTGGTCGCCGTGGGGTTTGGGACTACTGTTGACACTTGTTTCGATGCCTTGGGATCAAAGGGAACATCACTGTGGATGGTGGTACTGAATGATTAGTGAGTTTATATATTCTGGTATGCGCAGGATGGACGAATCCTCCGGACGTGCTGCCGATGTGGCGCACCACGCCTTGCCGCTTGCCGGCGTGCATGCTCTTCTTTCACCCTGGCACGTATACCGTTTTCTTACGTCAGGATACTAGCAAGTACTCCGTTGTACGGAGTAGTAGAGTAATGATTTTTTCGATAAAGGGTAATTTACTTAAAAGATTAGCCATTATATTCGACCTCTGCACAATTAAGATTCACACAGCCGTAACAACATAGCATGACAAAAATAAAATAAGAGTAAATAGGTGAGTAACAAGCCAACAACAATTTATCGCCTACAAAAAAGTCTCGATTTTCCACTTGTGTAATGTGAACCACGGTCGGAGCCAATTGGTGCACGGTAGATTAGCTCCATGTGAGAAGAATTTTTATTAGAAAAAACCATGTCATTTCTAAATAGCGAAAGCGACCATATAACAACTATCATTCTCACCCTAATTAGCGTTCTAAATTTATGATCAATACCATGTAGAACCAATTACCGAATAAACTTGCAACCGAAGAATAAGTGTTTTCATGATGACAAAACACACACTTTGAACTTCCGTGCAAGTTGTGTTTAAAAAGGTTATCCTTAGTTAAAATAACATCTCGACGAAGGTACCACGCAAAGATTTTTATCTTTAGTGGTACCTTCATCTTGTAACTTTTTTTGCTATTATTGACCGATGTTTCAGGATGAATCAACACTCTATACATGGGGTTCACGGAGAACTTTCATTCTCTCGTAGATGTCAGTGAAATTCGCCAGACCCTTACAACAGTTGTACGGAAGCCAGCCGCTCTACTAAGGCATTCCACATCACAAGTTTAGATACAACCAAATCTCTCCTGAACATCACGCTCGGCGGTGATGATTGCATAGCCGTAGATATTGTGTCGCTGTTATGACGAATAATTTTATAGAGCTGGGAATTGATCCTGGAGAGTGGATTATCCAAACATTTGTCATTCAGAACTTAATTTTCAACCCATCCTTAATACTCCCTCCGGTCCAGAATTAGTGTCGCGGCCTGTATAGACATTTTGTACTAGCTAGCAAACTTTCCACGACAGTTTTATTGGACCGGAGGTAGTATTAAATTTGCTAAAGTGAGAGAAATATTTTTTTTGTCACCATGATACCAGTCCAAAAAGTGAAAGTCAACCGGGTTTCCAATAAACATGTGTCAAGACTCTTGTCCCAATATATTTCCTTTTGAGAAGCGTTTGAGAGACCCGTTTACAGAAAAATAGCCTAAAAGCCAGTTTCTCATGAGGGCTGTATTTTTATATGAATAGTCAACCCTGCCTAATATTTTGGACAGCACAAGATATCCCATTTAGTCAGTCGATATTTTTCTCTCATTATCCTCAAAGAATCTTTATTGGAAATAATTTAATTTATTAAAAAAAACTTTAGGCTATATACAATACCATATTAGTTAGAGACTGAGTTGGTAAGCCCCAATCTTCCATCAGGCGATAGTAATTTATCTTTCCGGTTACTTAACCTTGCTTGGAACCGCTCCTCGACGTGTTTCCATTCAGTGTTTGACAATTTCTGATGCTATACTTCTTGCCCAAATACTTAATAAGAAATTGCGTGTGTTCAAATCCGAATAGTTCTACATACTGAGCAGCTTCATCCTGAACCTCAACTAAATAAAACAATTCACTTTACGAAAGTTATTTTTAGCCATAAAAATTGCTCGAATGCTGATAAAATTAATTTAGATTGTAAACATTTTCTAGGTTATTTTTCATTTAAAAAATCCTATGATCCGCGCATACTGAAGAACAGAAAGACCACCCTCAACCAAATGTGGAATTACCCCTCAATTTAGCCTTCGAGTTAGGCTCTTTCTATCCTAACAGCCACCATATATATTGGTGATAGAGAAATCCCGCGGCGCGAGCTAGAATAATGATGTTGAAAGGAATTCGAGTTCCACACGGCTGTGATTCCAAATTGCAAGGTGGGCGTCCAGAGGAAGTCGGAAGTCGCGGATCGAATGGAAGCTTAGCCACCACGCAGGGAAAGGATGTCGACCAGCCAGAGCCAATCAATCATCCCTCCAAGAAGGAGGAGTGACGATCGATAGGCGCGCGCGTATGGCGTCTGGTGAAACCGGAAATAGTCTCCCTCCCCCACGGCGCGCACCACAGGCTTCGCCGTGTCGGACTCTCGGTTCGTTTTGTTACTTCTGGTGGTGGGCAGAGCTTGGGCGTCTCGACTCTCGTGCAATCGTGTATGTTCCGCCGACTCGGCCCTTCGAGCGCCGCCACGTCGGGGTCGAGTCTCCTTACGTGGCATAGCAACCGTAGCGCGCCGCTGTGTCGTGACAGACCGCCTCCCGCGCACCCTACCCGATGCCCATGGATGCTGAGTGTCCATCTAGATGGGGCGCAGTCTAGCTGTAAAACGGATTCTGTGGGCGTGTTCCGGATTCGCCGCGGCGGCGCCGTTCGTTGCGTAGGATCGGACTGCAGGAGCCCACAGGTGTCCAAAAGTTGTACAGAACCACCACCTCCACCGGCGTGCTTGTGTCCGTCCGGCCGAGATCTCGTTCCCATCTGATCTCATCTCAGACGGTGGGTGGGACCATCAGACCAGTGGGCAGCGGCCACGGTTTGGGAGGAATCCCGGGTAGCGGCCCGCCCTGCCCGTGGGCAAGCAATTGCCCATATAAAGCGAGGGGTGTTCGCTGGGGAAACGCAGTTTGCCGCTCTCGGCACCTCGTCTCCTCCACCTGCCCGCGGTTTCCCCACCCCATCTTCACGTTTCCAGGTACCGCTACATCTCCTAATCTCCAGCTCCTCCCCCCGATTCTTCTCCTCTGCCTGACAGTGTAATTTCCTACAGTTATTCTATCCTGTCTATGAACTAATCACTGCTCAACTAACCGAGCAACCTTGTTGAGAACTTGGTATTGGCCCAAGAGAAACTCTGTCTTAGCTAAACCGTCGATTATTGCTGTTGTTTTTTCGCTGGAAGGATTTCTGTTTCTATGTATCATCTTGGTACTGGAATCAGCTTTTCTTCATAACAAATCATGTGTGCAACCGTCATGAAACCCATCCTTTACGATGTCTGTGCAGAGACAGGAAAGGGGACAGAAGAAGATGGCTTCCAACTACGTGGACACCGCGGGGGAGGAGGGAACTTTCCCCGGCCACCACAGCAGCAGCACCACCCCGACCGGCTCCGCCGCGTCGCCGAGGACGAGGCGGAGCAGGTGGCCCGGGTCGGCGTCCGCGCCGTCCGGCGCCAGCGCCAGCCACGCACACGGGCCCGCCGTCAAGTGCGTCTGCGCCCCGGCCACACACCCCGGCTCGTTCAAGTGCCGGCTCCACCGCACCAACTCCCAGGGCCACGGCCAAGGCCAGGGCTCTTCTCCTCCTTCCCCGGCCGCGGCGCAGTGACGTCTCCTCGAGAATCAACAAAGCTCGGCAAGCAACGGAGGGGAACTGAAGAATATACATGTCATAAGAAAGGGAGTCTATTTGTTCTTCCCTTGAGTCATTGGGAATTTCTTATTTCCTCTCTCTTTATTCCCCATCTTTTCTTTTGTTGGGATCTCCCTTGAATGTTCTATCCTCCATAAAAAGAACGGAATATCCTGTTTCGACTTTCGACTAGGCATCATGCTTGCCTGCTTCCCCTCACCCTTCGTTTGAGATTGGAGCAAGAAAGCATCGGTTCTATTTCGTTAGTCTTGTGTGCTGATCTCCAATCTGATCACCATTTCAGTGTGATCCATATGCTTCTTTCGAAAAGTTGAACGGGCGCATCATTTTTTCTTCAGTGGCATGCCGCATGCTGGAGGAGCTGCTCTTAATACGAGCAAAATTAGATTTAACTAGATATGCTTAGGTAGTACTGGATGGTAAAAACTGAGAACTACTACTAGTCACTTCACTTCCAGCCAGTTCTGCTGCTGTTCTGATTAAGTTTTTTTGTTAGGTAGGGGTATTTAGTACTAGCTCCGTTTCATAGGAGTAATTCTTGTTGTGGTTCTAGTTTAACTAAAATCACCCGAAGAAATATAAAACGGAGGGACTAGTATATTACTAGTTTTACGAACCTTGCACTTATTGGTTCCATGTGTAAATAAATTAGATGTTCATATATGTACATCTCTTCCCACGCTTAATTGATTTCTGGCACCCACTTCCGCACCTGCACCCACGTTCTTCTGTTGGTAAGGTGAACAAAAACAAAATAATCTAAGTCAGTTGTTGCAAAACCGTAGTGACACCCATAAGATGGTTGGTCGGTCTGTCATGGCCCGTTGTCGCTCTCAAATTCCTAGCTTTTAAGCATACTAAATACAGACCCTAACGTCCTCTTCTATGTCAACATGGTCTGTATAAGTTCCAAGATGAGTGAATTGGTCACTAATTTCTCAAAATGTGAAAACCAGTGCCTCAAACGTGTGGTTTGGTAATGAACTATTGGTCTGTCTAGGTTCTGTCCATGTGGCACTTCGGGTCTGAAAAGATCAATTTTACTACTGAAAACTTAGACTACTTATAGCGGGGAGTAATATTGAGTGGTAACATATCTATGTTACTACCTCCTCCATAGTGGGTAGTAACTTATTTGTGGTGTTATGCATGTAGTGGCGGAGCCAGAAATTGAGACGAGGGGGGCGAACAGTAAAAGGTGTGCCACCGGCGATTTTTTTTTTTTGACAACACATGTAATCCACAATTGTACGAAAGGAACAACGTAAATAAGTCGAAGTTTCACAATATTATAGCTCACAAATTTAGGCAAAAGCAAGTGTATTGAACACAAAAAGGTTCAAACATATTCAATTTCATAACTCATCAAGTACAATAACAATGACATAAAAGTAACCTAAAAACAACTTAAAAACTAGTAACATACTAACATGGACTCATGTCACTTGAGTTGAACAATTGGCAGCCACCATATGATATCCCAATATGTAAGAGACACCTATAACATATGACAAATTTGTGAGCACATGTATCATACAATTATTAGCTTTTCATAGGATAGTGTCATACCATTAAGTTGTAGTTGTGCTAGCAAGATGAAACTTCCGAGGTAGATGACCTCGACGATTTCCATAGGCATGAAAACGTAGCATAATCTTCTTATCATCAATCTTTTGAAATATTTCTTTCTCAACATAGCAAATCATCAAATTATTGAGCCAATCATCACCAATCCTGTTTCGAAGATCAGTCTTTACAATTTTCATGGACGAGAAAAACCTCTCAACAGATGCTGTTGCAACCGGCAATGTCAATGCAAGTGTAATTAGACGGTAGACCAATGGAAAGACCAAATGTTGTCTAGTTTTAACCAACTTGAGAGCATGAGCACCCAAAGTATCACATCTTGAGGCATACCACTTCAACATTTGAAGAAAATTCCCTCGGTTGATGGAATTGATGGACTCATCATGCCCACGAAAAGCTAGACCTTGCTCAAGAAGAAACCTTACAATACCAAGCACAACCCTCAACCGTATTTCATAGTCAATATGTGATTTCTCATCATGACAAGCAATAGCATATGACACACTTTGTTTTTGGTTTCTAAAATCTTCACAATGTCTTCTTGCATTATTGTGAATGCTGTTTGTACCACCTATATGCTTTCTAAAATGTTCCGGACCTTTTTTCCAATTATTAAACCCCGATTTTGTGAAAGCATCATGTCCGAAATGTACACTAGTGGTTGATGACTTGAAAAGAAAATAATAGAAACAATATGCAGCATCTTTCTCCACACTATACTCTAACCAATCAAAATCGGCATACCATGTATCTAGGAATGATCTCTAATCTGCCCCAATTTTTCTCTTGGGAAAAGTATGGCCAACCAATCGACTCGGACCTCTCGATAAATATGCCCTTCTCATTTTATCCCTTATTTCTTGAGTACCAAATTCTTCAATTGGTCTCCGAAGTGAAGGATCAGCAACAACATTTGATATATCAAAAACTTCATGAACAATAGCTTCTGGAGGTTCCTGTAATATAATAGACATCAAATTCAAGTATTTTGCTACAACAATAGACATCAAAACTGAAATCTGCAAAAGAGGAAGAAATAACCTGCTCTTCTTGTCCATGTCGATGTTGGTCATTCGTGTCATCGCGTCTCCGCCCGCAGTTTCGAGATGATGGTACAGCTCCTGTCCTTGCCACTTCCTCTGGATTATCCAACTCAAATGCATCCATTTGTGCTGAAATAGCTTCCCAATCCGGCCCCTCATCTCCGGCCTCCACCTGTGCTGAAATAGCTTCCCAATCCAGCTCCTCATCTCCGTCCATCGCCCGACGGTGGCGTAGCTCGACCCTGTGAATCAAGCAGCAGTACTCTCAAGCAGGGAAAGCGGGGCGCGGCGGATCCGCGGATGGGATTGGGGAATATGGCGGGGAAGGACATACACGAACGGACGAACCTGTGAAGCTCTAGGGCGGCCGGCGGCGGATCGAGCAGGGAGCAACAAGGGGTGGCCGGCGGCGGATCGAGATCGAGCAGGAGCAGGGCGGAGCCGAGGAGTTGGGGATTGGGGAATCGCGGCTCGCGAGAGGAGCGACCGAGCGCAGCGAGAGGACCAGGTCGCGGACGCGCAAGTCGTGCTGGTTCTGCCTTTTTTCTTTTTTTTTCCCTGCGTTCACGTATTTTCGGTATAAGACTATGTATAGTTAATTTTTTCGCTCGAGCTGAGGGGGGGTGAAAGGACAAGGATGTCGCCTAGAGAGGGGGTGAATAGGGGATTAAAACTTTTCCGGTTTAGGCTTGCTAATTGCGCAATAAAACTAGGTGTTTAAATTAACAAGCCAACAACCTAAATAAACTAGGCTCACCTATGTGCACCAACAACTTATGCTAAGCAAGACAAGCAACAAGGTGATAGCAATATAGAATACTTCAAGCACGAAGGCTATCACAATGTAAAGTGCATAAGTAAAAAGCTCGGGTATAGAAATAACCGAAGCACGCGGAGACGAGGATGTATTCCCGAGTTCCTCCTTGAAAGGGAGTACGTCTCGTTGGAGAGGTGTGAACCGACACAACGGTTCAACAACCACAAAGGTTTCACCCTCTTCTCCGATGAACCGCACCACAAAGGTTTGGTTCACCTTCCACTATCGGTATTCCTTCGAGGCGGAAGCCGGAGCCTTTCAACAACAATCCGAGGCACAACCCACAAAGGGATTGGGGGCTCCCGAACGGCTTTCAACAACAATCCGAGGCACAACCCACAATGGATTGGGGGCTCCCGAACGGCTTCAAATGACCACACAAGGGTCCAACCACCACAAAGGCGTCTAGGGTCCAAGGACCCAAGAGTAACAAGTTCTTCAAGCTTTCAACTTCCACGAATCCTCGTGGAGAGCACACCGATGCACCAAATGCAAAAGGCAAGAGCACAAGTGCTCAAATCCTTCACTCTCGAATCCCACCACAAGCAACTAATGCTTATGGGGGGAGAAGAGAGGAAGAACAAAGAAGAACACAACAAATGGAACTCCAAGACCTAGATCGAAAGGGTTCCCCTCACTTAGAGGAGATACGGTTTGGTGAAATGTAGATCTAGGTCTTCTCCTTCAATCCTCCAAAGATCAAAGAGTTTGGGTGGAGGGATTGGGAGATATCAAAGAAATGAGCTTGCAACAATGGAGGAGAGAGAAATCTGGGCGAGCTACTTGGCTGGAGGAAGGTGGAGGGGTATTTATACCCCTCCAGAAATTCTAGCTGTTGCCTTCAAAACCACACAGTTTTCACTTAGGCCGGAAGTTCCGGTTGGGCCGGAACTTCCGGTTGAGGCCGGAACTTCCGTCCAAGAACTTCCGGACCCCCAGAAAAGCGACTAAAAAATGGTACTGCACTCGGCCGGAACTTTGGCCGGAAATTTGCCCGGAACTTCCGCCCCTCAGAAAACTGCACACGAAAACGACGATATCTTGATCATCCGGACTCCGTTTTCGATGTTCTCGGGCTCGTTGGAATCGCAACGAAGAGCTTTACAAGATCATGCAGAGAAACATCATAGTCCAACAATGGAAGATAAAACCAAATGGAGAAAGGTAAAACCTCTCTAAAAAGGAATGATCGGCAAACCTCCAAAACCGAAAACGCAACAAGTTTTCCATACGAAATTCGTTTTCGATGAACTTGGGCTTGTCGTGAAGATCACAACAAGCACCAAAAGCCAACAAGGAGAAAACCAAATAAGAACCAAGAAAGATGAATGCCAAGTATGCAAAGGTTTGAGCTCTCCACAAAGATGCGATCAAGTTACTCACTTGAGAGCCCCTCTTGATAGTACGCCGTCTATCCTAAAACCCGGTCTCCCACTAACAACATGAGACCGGTAAAATAGAAAACCTATCAAGATCATACCTTTGCCTTGCGCATTCCACTTGAGCTCGATGATGACGATCTTGACTCTCTCAAGTTGGAACACCTTTCTTGATTGTGCTTGCTAGCACATGCTTGATGAAGACTTCTCCAAATGCTCCCCCATACTCCATTATGGGAGGGCCTCGCAAAGCTCCGTCTTCATGTCTCCTTTGCAAGCTTCAATCAAATGATATCTTTCGAGTTGGATCATATTGAGCTTGCACTTCATCTTCTCTACACATGACCATTCTTCATATAAACCCTTGAATAGAGCATTGGTCATCATGAAATCTTCTAGAGTCCAACACATGAACTCCAATCTTTACCTATGGACAAGATCTACAAGTGTATCTCAATGCAAACATTAGTCCATAAGGATTGTCATTAATTACCAAAACCACGCATGGGGCAACACATGCACTTTCAATCTCCCCCATTTTGGTAATTGATGACAATCCCTTTTACGAGGGTTTATATAATGAATTAAGCAACCAAGCAACACAAAGAGCAAGGATGCAAGAGCAAGAAAGGCAAATGCTTGAGAACGAAACTAAAGCATAAAACCAACAACTCTTAAACCCTCTAAACTTCTCCCCCATTGGCATCGATTGCCGAAATGGGTGAAAAGTAAGAAGGCCAATATAATAAGAGCTCCCCCATAATGTGTGCATTTCTCATAATATGAGTGAAATCAAATGCACATATCCAATAACGAATAGTTGGAAAGGAGATCAAACTATATTGAGGATCCAAAGATTGCAAATGAAAATCAAATAGAAAGATACTTCAACGAAAGAAGCAAGCAATCAAAAGGATCCGAAAAATGTTCTAAATATCAAGAGGGAACTCCCCAAGGTACGTGCACAAATAGGATTTCTATTTCAATATAGTGTGCACAACATGGAATCCTCACTCCCTCCTAGATAAATTCGAACACAAGCCATGCAAGAGAATATAAATGAGAAGTGAGGCAAACAACTTGCAACAAATACATCATTTTGCAACATGAGCAAGGAGCGGCAAATAAAAGGATGGGTGTGAGATATAAAGACATTTTAGGAGACTAATACAAGGATGAGCAAAATCATCAACATAGTCTTTCAAAAAGTGTTGCACATAGTGCATATCATGTCTTTCACATACTCACACACCAACGGAGATAAATCAAATAGCTCCACAAGCTTAGAAGATGCAAAAGCATAACACAAAAAATAAAGCTTGTGCCTTTTAGAAACCACCAAAGAATCAAAAGCAATAAGAGGTGGTCACTAAAGAATTGGAATATCAATTAAAGATGTAACTATTCTCATGTGTATAAGTTTCTAAGTAGACACGAATCACGAAGATATAAGTCCACAAATAAACATGTACACACAAAATAGGTACAAAGGTAAAGGTCATGATATCCAAGAGGAAGTCATAAATACACCAATAAGATTTTGCTTAAAAGCATAGCACAAAGCTCAATTTTATCTTAAAGGGATATAGATGAACTTCCAACACATACTCATCATAGCATCAAAAACTATCCACAAAGGATAAAGGTGATAAACGGGATGCTCCGAGTAAGATAACAAGTATCACAAAAGGCAAATGATTTTGAAAACATCAATGTTGCACATGAGAGACTTTAAGTAGAAAGTGCTAGATTGACATAAATGGGATCGATGAATCATGAAAATGATATATATTCCCCTTATATGTAATCATCCCGGCTTACTCACATTTGCAATAAAGACGTTTTGCAAGAATCAAAAGAATTGCAACCAAAGAGATTCATGCCATGAAACAACCTACACAAGGTTGAGAGCTAGAAAAGTATGCATGAGGTAGATACTTGTTACCGAGATAGCATTGGTGATGTAGAAGATAGGAGCTCATGATCATCCAAGCTTGGCTCCAATAAGCACATGGTGACAACACCTTCCTTGTAGATGAGACAAGCTTCCAATGCATCTCCAATGTACCTAAAACAAATTCAAGTACAAAATGGTACCCAAACTCATTGGGTCCAAAGTAGTTAGAGCAACTACAATACATAGGACAAACTCCACATAAATATGTGCATTAATATGAAATTGAATTTCATGCACATCTTAGCCATTTAGGATTTGATGGAGTTTATCCTATATATTGGATCAACGAAAGTAAGCATGCCATAAGATATACATATAATAAATATGCATGCACATGACTTTCAAGAACCAAACAAGATATAATTTAGACAAAACACCAAGTAAAAACAAAGCACACACAAGTGTGACAAGAAAACAAAGTGTCCAAATTATATCAAATACCCAAATCAACACATGAGTGAAGATACCACTTTGAAAAGATACCAAATGAAAATGATCATCAAGGAATAAACCAAACCCTCTACACTTTTCATGATGGCACAAGTACCAAGACGAAAAATGTTTGTCTTCCAAGGAGACACGTCATCGGGATCAAATATCAAATGAAGACAACTAATGTTCAAAAAGCCTATAGGATTGCTCCCCCAAGATGTGTGCATTATTTAAGATTTTGCATTTGAATACAAAATGCACACAAATGAGATCATCACTCTCCATATATATATATATATATATATATATATATATATATATATATATTCAAACACTAGTCATGTTCAAGAAAGGCAAGAAATTGCAATACCAATTTAAAGAACGGTGTTTTACTCAAAGTAGGATAGCTTCCCAAAGAATAGTGCATTATCAAGAAGTATGACTTTTGAATATCAATGCACAAGAATTGGTTCATTGCTTTTCCCAACTCAAGAAAGCACAAAACAAATTTTAAGTAGAGCAATAAAGGATCCAAAAGATACGAGGAAGACAAATGAGAGTTAGATCAAAACAAATCCTTGGCAATCAAATAAGGCAATTTCAAAGCAAGAGCCAAAGTGAATATGATCAATATATTTACCACAAATATGATTATCACTTGTCAAGACAAGTAATGTATGGAGATATTTCTCGGTGGTGGATTGCAAAGATATATTCAAGATCATATTCACAAAACATAAGCATATGGCAAAGGATAGGAATTAAAAGCCATGCTTAGATAGATATTCTTGATAGCTTCAAAAATCACAATAATGCAAAGCAACTCCAAGGAGTAGCTTGAAGCAATTGGTTTCCCAAAGAGATATATGAGAACATATTTAGGGAAAGCCATATCAAGAAATTCCATCACAAACAAGATCCAACGAGAGAGGCAAAAAACATTTAAGCAAAAGGAACTTGTTTGAGAAACATGCCACAAAGGAAAAGATAATGACAATATCAATTCTAGGTGGCAACACCTCACATATTCACATTTTCTAGGCTTGTAATATGCACATAGCTTATTACTCCCCCATAATGTGATAATCCATTTTAAAGCAAGAGGCAAACAAAACCAACTCGAGAAATTAATGGACATATAGAATTTGAATTTCTCATGAGCATGACATACCACATAGAGAATAGATAAGATTGATATATCATCACTAAGTGGTATTCCTCATGTACACACATTTTTGGTTTGTGAAGTGCACGAAGCATATCACTCTCCAAAAATGGAATGGTCCATTAATCTCTCAAAAGAGAGCCAACAAGGTAATATATCAAATAAAAGCAATAAGGCTCAACAAAGTAAATGGTGTGCAAACCAACATACACATACTTGATTTCTCAAGATAAGTAAGTAGAGAGCACAACACATACAAACACTAGCAAGGTACAAAACCAAACACATGCAAGGGTGCAAGCAACTTTCAATGTATATATGATTTAAATAAAAGTTACCGCAAGGAGGAAACATTGGATATGAGGTAGAACAATATAATCCAAATGACTTGGCTTGAGAGAATATAATTGATGAAGATCCCTTAATTCTTCATGATGTAGCCAAGTCTCCAATGCCCTCCAACAACACCTATTGATCAAGTTTTAGCTTGTTGGTCCCCAACCAAGTTGGGTCCTAAGAGGTTAGTCACAATAGGTTTGGCAACCCAAATGGTTCTTTTCTTGACACCACTTTGAGTCCCAACATATTTGGCAAACACATTGCCAACCTTATCCTTCCAAGAGAATAACATCATCAATATAATGGGGTTGGATAAGGTACCATTTGTGCATGAAGAAGCAAGGTGACCCTTCTCACGGCATAGGTAGCAACATCGACTTCCTCCTCTCTTCTTGGTTGGAATCTTGACTTGAGGAGGAGTAGCTTGATTCTTGGGAAGAGGTCGTTCTTCAACTTGAGGAACTTGAGGCTTCTTCCCTTGTTGCTTCTCACTAAGAGCCTTCTTCTTCAAAGGGCAAGATCTAACATGGTGCCCTTCAACTTTGCACTTGAAGCAAACAATCTTGGCCGAATCTTTAACTTGTTCTTGGCCCTTGTTCTTCTTGATAGACTTGGACTTGTTCTTGTTATTGGAGTTGAATCCAAGTCCACTCTTGTCATTGGGGCGTCTTTGAACACTCAACATATTGTCAAGTGTGGACTTCCCAACATGACGCTTTTCCAAGTCTTTCTTCAAAGAAGTGACTTGGGCCTTGAGCTCATTTAGTTCCTCTACATGGTTAGTATCAACAAAAACACTAGAGGAAGTAGAAGCTTCATTGTTAGAGCAACAAGGCAATGAAAGTAATTCATCACAAGATGTAGCAAATTGTGAGTGGATGAATCACTAGGACTAGCACATGGCAATAAAGCATTTTAGTAGAAGTTGTGCCTTTGTCCACATGAGGCTCACAAGATGTTACCTTTGTAAAATAGCCTCATGAGCTAACTTTAGCCTAGCATGGGATGCTAGAAGATCATCATTAGAGCTAGAAAGCTTTTCATGACTTTCTTCCAATTTCCCATACTTGCTAGATAGCAACTCAAGTTGAGCCCTTAGCTCAACATTCTCCTTCAAAATAGATGCTTCACAAGAAGTGGAGTTAGTAGCACAAGCATCATTAATATTAGAAATAGAAGGAGACAATTTGGCAAGCTTATCATTCTTAGATAGTTGAGTTTGGAGTTGATCATGAGACTTGATAAGGAGAGAGTGTTCACTTTCTAAAGCCTTGTGAGCTTTGTCAAGTCTCTCTATGTCCTCACTTAGTCTAGCATTGCCAACACCAAATTCAACTTTTTCCTTTTTAAGCACTTTAATTTAGCAAGGGCATGATCTCTTTCCTTAATGATTTTAGCAATAATAAGATCATTAGACTCATCAAGAGATTCAAGAGAAGACCTAAGTTCTTCTTCTTCTTCAAGAGAAGCTTTCAAGGAAGCTATAGTAATAGAGTCATCCCTCTCAATTTGACATTTCTCATCAAATTGACTTTCCAAATCCTCAATAAATTCCCTACTCTTAGTAACATAATCAATGATTTCACAAAGAGGAGGGATAGCTTTACTACCTTTGGGGAGAGCACCAAGTACCATCTCACCCATCTTGGTTAAGGATTCAAAATCAAAACCTTCTTCATGAGAATCCTCATCCTCATCATCACAATTTGGATTTGAGGTGGGAGACACCTCGGAATCCTTAGCCATAAGGCAAACATGATTAAAGAATGAAGAATTACATGAAGCACCATTTAGGTCCATGTCTTGTTCCAACATGTTGGGATTCCTCTACATTGTTAGTCACACAAGAAATAGAGGATATGGAAGTATTGTTTTCATGGCAACAAGACATATGAAGCATATCATCATGAGATTTAGTTAAACAACTATTACATGATATGCAAGGACTATCAACTCTAGCATGTATGACATTTGGAGTTGAAAGAGCATGTGTTGCCCCATGTGTGGTTTTGGTAATTAATGACAATCTCTATGGACTAATGTTTGCATTGAGATATCTTTATAGATCGAGTCCATGAAGAAGTTTGGAGTTCATGTGTTGGACTCTAGAAGAGTATATGATGACTAAGGTTCTATCCAAGGATTTATATATGAAGAATGGTCATGTGTAGAGATGAGCTTATTGCAAGAGTGGCTTGGAAAAGAAGATTGAGTGAAGATTCATGTTTATCTCCAAGCCATCATCATATCAAGACAAGAAGTATATGAAGCGCAAGTGGATTCATGAAGACGGAGCATTTGGAGATGTCTTCATCAAGCATGTGCTAGCAAGCGCAATCAAGAAAGGTGGTCCACTTGAAGAGATCAAGATCGTCATCATCTAGCTCAAGTGGAATGCGCAAGGCAAAGGTATGATCTTGATAGGTTTTCTATTTTACCGGTCTCATGTTGTTAGTAGGAGACCGGGTTATAGGATAGACGGCGTACTATCAAGAGGGGCTCTCAAGTGAGTAACTTGATCGCATCTTTGTGGAGAGCTCAAACCTTTGCATTCTTGGCATATCATCTTTCTTGGTTCTCATTTGGCTTTTATCCATGTGAGAATTTAGAGCTTGTGTTCATCTCCATACCAAGCTCTAGTTCATCAAAAACGGGTTTCAAGTGAATATCTTGTGGTGTTTTTGATGTTGGAGGTTTTACCGGTTCGTCGTTTCTAGAGAGGTCAAACTCTCTCCTTGTGGTCTCCTCCTCACATGATGGACTATGATGTGTATATGCATGATCTTGTAGTGCTTGTGATTATCTTCGGAACAAGCCCAAGATCATTGAAAACGGAGTCCGGATGAAAACTTGTTTGCATTCTCGGCGTTGGAAATATTATCGGTCCACTTCAAGATAGGGTCCACACCTTCCCATGTGTGGTATCCCCTCTATATTTGTCATTACCTTTCCAACGCAATTGGATTCACCTGATTTGGAGTTCGGACGAGAAAGTTATTGCATTTCAGGATTTGCTGCTCTGCTGGTTTTTCTGTCCGGAGTCTCCGTGGTTTTCGGTCCGGAGTCTCCGGCCCCTGGTTTTGAGGCTAAGTGCCTCGCGCACGGCGCTTGCGGTATCGAGGCCGGAGTAGGTCCGGAGTTTCCCCGGAGTTTCCGGCAGGGCCGGAGTTTCCGCCCTCAAGGTCCGGAGTTTCCGGCCCATCTGGTTTTTCTGCGTTGAAGAGCTTCGCGGCGGCAGCCGCTGTTTTGAATCCGGAGTTGGTCCGGAGTCTCCCCGGAGTCTCCGCCCAGACCGGAGTCTCCGGCCTTTGTGGTCCGGAGTCTCCGGTGTTAGTTTTCTGCAAACGGTTTTTCCCTGCTCTCCCCGGTCCGGAGTCTCCGCACTTTTGGTCCGGAGTCTCCGCACTGGCCGGAGTCTCCGGCCTCCGTGGTCCGGAGTCTCCGGTCTAAGTGGCTGCAACGGCTCTTTTTCTGGGAGGGGTATAAATACCCCTCCACCTACCTTCAGCCACTCAGCTTTTCCAAGCACGTTTTTTCCCCTCTCTCTCCTCCATTGTTGACCTTGGAAAGCTTCCCTCTCTCCCATTTCCTCCCATGATTCTTGCATATCTTTGAGGGATTTGAGAGAGGAGATCTAGATCTACAATTCCACCAATCCATTCCTCCTCTAAGTGAGGGGAACCGAGTAGATCTTGATCTTGGAGTTCTTGGTGTTTCTCCTCCTTTGTTCTTCCTCTCTTATTCCCCCATAAGCATTTGTTGCTTTGTTGGAATTTGAGAGTGAAGGACTTGAGCACTCCGTGTACTCTTGCCATTGCTTTTGTGCATCGGTTTGAGCTTGTTACTCTTGGGTCATTGGACCCTAGACGCCTTTTGTGGCGAGTGGCGCCTTTTGTGGCGGTGCAAGGCCTTTTGTGGGCGCTTGGGAGCTCCCTATCCTTTTGTGGGTTTGTGCCTCAAGTTGTTGTAAGGGACTCGATTTCCGCCCAAAAGGAAATCAATAGTGGAAGGTGAACCGAGCTTTTGGGCAAGGTTCATCGGAGAATAGGGTGAGGCCATTTGTGGCATCTTGAGTTTGATACTCACACCCCTCCAACGAGAAGTACTCCCCTAAAAAGGAGGAACTCGGGAATACCTCGTCGTCTCCGCGTGCCTCGGTTATTTCTATACCCGAGCTCTTTACTTATGCACTTTACATTGTGATAGCCTTCGTGCTTGAAGTACTATATCTTGCTATCACCTTGTTGCTGGTCTTGCTTAGCATAAGTCATTGGTGCACATAGGTGACCTAGTTTATTTAGGTTGTTGGCTTGTTAATTTAAACACCTAGTTTTATTCCGCAATTATCAAGCCTAAACCGGAAAAGTTTTAAATCGCCTATTCACCCCCTCTAGGCGACATCCTTGTCCTTTCAGGAGTGCTAGACGAGTTTAAGTCCAAAGATAGAACATTGCAATGAGATAGAGAAGAAGTATAATCAATAGTAAGTTCACCATCACCAATGCAATTTCTATCACCACTCACCATATCATTACCTTGTGACAAATCACATGTTGGTGAAGTGGAAGTTGTGAACTCATCACGGCCGGAAGTGGAAGGAGAACAAACATCCTCAATAATTTTGGACCCTTCATATATATCTTGAAGCTTGGTCCAAAGTTCATGAGCGTTCCGAAAAGGCATGATTGACGCAAGAACTACATCGCTCAAAACACATATAAGACCATTAGAAACTAGAGTCTCGAGATGAGAGTTTTCCTCATCCTCTAAAGATAATTCTTGAGAATCCTTTGGAGGAGAAAAACCCACATCCACAATCCTCTTAATATAATTTGGACCCATGGCCCTAAAAAGATTAAGCATGCGAATTTTCCAATCATCATAATTTGTGCCATCGAATATAAAAGTGGGATCGTGCACTAATTCCCTAAACGACATCTTTTACTCTCTAGGCGGTAAAGCCCAAAAGGAGAGCCCAGGCTCTGATACCAATTGAAAGGACAAGGATGTCGCCTAGAGGGGGGGGGTGAATAGGCGATTAAAACTTTTCCGGTTTAGGCTTGCTAATTGCGGAATAAAACTAGGTGTTTAAATTAACAAGCCAACAACCTAAATAAACTAGGCTCACCTATGTGCACCAACAACTTATGCTAAGCAAGACAAGCAACAAGGTGATAGCAATATAGAATACTTCAAGCACGAAGGCTATCACAATGTAAAGTGCATAAGTAAAAAGCTCGGGTATAGAAATAACCGAAGCACGCGGAGACGAGGATGTATTCCCGAGTTCCTCCTTGAAAGGGAGTACGTCTCGTTGGAGAGGTGTGAACCGACACAACGGTTCAACAACCACAAAGGTTTCACCCTCTTCTCCGATGAACCGCACCACAAAGGTTTGGTTCACCTTCCACTATCGGTATTCCTTCGAGGCGGAAGCCGGAGCCTTTCAACAACAATCCGAGGCACAACCCACAAAGGGATTGGGGGCTCCCGAACGGCTTTCAACAACAATCCGAGGCACAACCCACAATGGGATTGGGGGCTCCCGAACGGCTTCAAATGACCACACAAGGGTCCAACCACCACAAAGGCGTCTAGGGTCCAAGGACCCAAGAGTAACAAGTTCTTCAAGCTTTCAACTTCCACGAATCCTCGTGGAGAGCACACCGATGCACCAAATGCAAAAGGCAAGAGCACAAGTGCTCAAATCCTTCACTCTCGAATCCCACCACAAGCAACTAATGCTTATGGGGGGAGAAGAGAGGAAGAACAAAGAAGAACACAACAAATGGAACTCCAAGACCTAGATCGAAAGGGTTCCCCTCACTTAGAGGAGATACGGTTTGGTGAAAATGTAGATCTAGGTCTTCTCCTTCAATCCTCCAAAGATCAAAGAGTTTGGGTGGAGGGATTGGGAGATATCAAAGAAATGAGCTTGCAACAATGGAGGAGAGAGAAATCTGGGCGAGCTACTTGGCTGGAGGAAGGTGGAGGGGTATTTATACCCCTCCAGAAATTCTAGCTGTTGCCTTCAAAACCACACAGTTTTCACTTAGGCCGGAAGTTCCGGTTGGGCCGGAACTTCCGGTTGAGGCCGGAACTTCCGTCCAAGAACTTCCGGACCCCCAGAAAAGCGACTAAAAAACGGTACTGCACTCGGCCGGAACTTTGGCCGGAAATTTGCCCGGAACTTCCGCCCCTCAGAAAACTGCACACGAAAACGACGATATCTTGATCATCCGGACTCCGTTTTCGATGTTCTCGGGCTCGTTGGAATCGCAACGAAGAGCTTTACAAGATCATGCAGAGAAACATCATAGTCCAACAATAGAAGATAAAACCAAATGGAGAAAGGTAAAACCTCTCTAAAAAGGAATGATCGGCAAACCTCCAAAACCGAAAACGCAACAAGTTTTCCATACGTTCGTTTTCGATGAACTTGGGCTTGTCGTGAAGATCACAACAAGCACCAAAAGCCAACAAGGAGAAAACCAAATAAGAACCAAGAAAGATGAATGCCAAGTATGCAAAGGTTTGAGCTCTCCACAAAGATGCGATCAAGTTACTCACTTGAGAGCCCCTCTTGATAGTACGCCGTCTATCCTAAAACCCGGTCTCCCACTAACAACATGAGACCGGTAAAATAGAAAACCTATCAAGATCATACCTTTGCCTTGCGCATTCCACTTGAGCTCGATGATGACGATCTTGACTCTCTCAAGTTGGAACATCTTTCTTGATTGTGCTTGCTAGCACATGCCTGATGAAGACTTCTCCAAATGCTCCCCCATACTCCATTATGGGAGGGCCTCGCAAAGCTCCGTCTTCATGTTTCCTTTGCAAGCTTCAATCAAATTTTATCTTTCGAGTTGGATCATATTGAGCTTGCACTTCATCTTCTCTACACATGACCATTCTTCATATAAACCCTTGAATAGAGCATTGGTCACCATGAAATCTTCTAGAGTCCAACACATGAACTCCAATCTTTACCTATGGACAAGATCTACAAGTGTATCTCAATGCAAACATTAGTCCATAAGGATTGTCATTAATTACCAAAACCACGCATGGGGCAACACATGCACTTTCAGGGGGCGGCCGCCCCACCTCGCCCCCTGGTGGCGCCGCCACTGCATGCATGATAGCATTTATTAGGTTGTAGACTCATTTTACATTGGGGTGTCTGATGTTACGGTAACTACCTATGTTACTCTATTTGTCTCTTTCCACATTAATTAGCTGCCACATCATCTTTTTTGCTTAGGTGACATGCATGTTACTACATATGTTACTCCGACTATGGCTAGTCTTAGTAAACACTGAGTATTCTAAAACTTAGAGATGAACTAGCAGATCAAAATGAACCTTAGAACAACAAATTTCGAGGCAATTAGAAATATAGCAGAGAACATCTAGGCTAAAAATTGATGCTTCAAAATTAACAAAGCAGATTTAGTGGCAGATAGATTGAGGATTTAGAAACAAAAAAGATACAACATGGTAAATAAATAATTGGAACTTTAGAAACAGATCTATATACACAATATGAACAACAATAAGTAATAATTATAAATAATAACTATAAAAGTGGACCGAAATGGGACACGGCGTTTCTGGTTATTAGTGCAGATGCACCCGTTGTGTAAAACCTTTTTAAAAACTTTTCCAAATGTCAAAAAAATTATAAAACAAATTGGATATATAAAAGGATATTTTGTGTTAGCACAAAAAATTACGCGGAGAAAGAACATTTTGTTATGACTTGTGCAAAAAAGACAAAAAATATCTCGTACAAACTCATTTTGGAGCCTAGATTGTCTTATTTGCACAGGTCACAAAATGTATTTTCTTCGTTGTGCTAACATAAAATGTCTTGAAACATATCCGAAATTTTTATTTTAAATTTTTTGACATTTTAAAAATTATTTTTTGAGCAGTTGGTGTATCTGCACCAATCACCCAATATGGATTTCTGACTTTGTCGATGTTATGGCAACAGATACACATCTCGTTCGGATAGCCTATGCACGTGTGCACCAAATTTTTGCTGGAGATATAACAAGGTCCTTGGAGCATCTCCACTCGCGTCCCCTAAAACGCGTTCGGATTTGAGCCGGCACGAGCGCTTTGGGGCGGCGTCCGGACCAAACGGCGCGTTTGGAGGTGCCCTCTCCCCACTCGCCGCCACCAAACGAATTCTAATTTTTTTGAATTCAAACATAAAACGGCTGTTCATTCATACTTTTAGGGAGATTTAAAACATTCAAACGAAATTTAAAACATTTAAACTAAAACTAAAACTAAACTAACTACTAGTAGAACACGTCGTAGTCCTCCTTCACGCCGTCGCTGGGCCCTGCCTCGCCGTCGTTGGTGCCGGGGCCGAAGCCACCATCGTCGTCGTCCTCGTTGATCAGGTCGAGGAGCGGCGTCCCGGTGAGCTCGGCGTGGTCAACGAACGACCATGCGCAGGCCTTGTGGAGCGGCATCAGTGGGACGTCGTTCTTTGACGCCTCGATGGCGGCGGCGATGCCTTCTGGGTCGTCGGGGTTGGCGAGCTGGAGCTGCGCCACCTCGAGCTCCTCCAACAGCTACGCCTCCGTCTTCACCTTCTTCGGCGGTGGCGGCGGGCGGCGAGAGGCGGAGCGTGAGCCGTCGCCGATGACGAGGGCGCGAGAGGCGGAGCGGATGCCCGGCTCCGGCTTGGGAACGCGCAGCGGCGGCGGGGAGCGGGCGTAGCGCGACACCGACAAGCCGCGCGAGAAGGCGATGATGGGGTTCGTAGCAGAAAACAATAATTTTTCTAACTAGCGCAACACCAAAAACTAGCCAAGATCTATCTATCTAGTAATGATGTAACAGAGAAGTTATCGGACACGTACCCTCGTAGACCGATAGGCGGGAAATACGCTCCCGCACAAGCGTTGCCGATGAAGACGTACGTAGCCGACCTCAGGGTCGCGAAGAACTTGGCGCGATGAAGAAGGAGGCGGCGTGACGACGATGCTCCGGTGCCGAGCTTGAGTGTACGGCACCTCCGAGCACTCGCACACGTATGGACCTTGACGATGACCTCCGGGCTCCCCGATCCAGCCGAGATAGCGGGCGCGAGAACTTTGGGTGGAATCCCGCAGCACAACGGCGTGACGCGGTATATAGGTATCCCGTATACACTATACACAATCCAGACGTGGGACCGTATACGCCGAGAGACGGAGAGGGTGGAAGTGGACAAGGGAGAAGCCTAGGCCAACCAGAATTAATTCCTGGATTTATTGTATATTTTCTCAATTAATCCGGCCTCCTATTTATTAGAGGAGAGGGGTTGCACCTCTCCTCAAGTTGTCCATGTGGGACTAAACAAAAGGGAGAGAGAGAGGAGGGGGTGCGCCGGCCAAAGGGGCCCAGCCGCACCCCATGTGCAGCCGCATGGGCCCCTAGGCCCAGCCGCACCACCTCCTGGGAGGGAAGTCCCCCACTTGGGCCTTTCCCTTTGGGGTTTGGCCCATCAAGGCGGGCTGCCCATTTTTTCTCCTTTTTGTTTAATATTAAATTAATATAAATATATATAATTCCATAATTAATATATTTACATACTATTTAATATCCCGTGACTCCGAAACAATTTCCAGACCACTCCGAACTCACTTCGGTCTTCCCCGGAACTCTACCGTTCTTGCCGGAACTTTTCCGGAACGTCTTTTCTCTATACCTAAATAATTCCGATGTTTCCAAAACGTTCTCCAAGCGTCGTCAAGACCTTAAGTGTGTTACCCTACGGTTCGGGAATACTCCAGACATGGTCGAGACCCTTCGCTCGCCAATGACCGTCAGGGAGACCTGGATGACTATGACGGCCCATGTGCATTCCGGAATAAATCGTCGTTGAACCGTTAACATGATATGTTCATTTCCTTTGTTCCATCGATACTACCTTTGTCCGAGATACGATCGTCAACATCCTATGTTGTGTTTTATCTCGTTACCGACAAGGGTTATTTAACTCGTTCTGTGATATTATATTTTCAATGACCTAGTCATACGCTGCGCAGCTTTATAGATATAATCTCACCGAGTGGGTCCAGAGTATCTTTCCATCACACGGATGAACAAATCCCGCTCTTGATCACTCGCCCCGACTACTTCCTTCCAATACCCGAAAGTGTCACCTTTATTGTCACACTATATAATATATGACGTTTGATGCGATCAAAGTATCTTCCAGAAGCAGCGACTTGATATAATCTCACGGTCTAAGAAATAAGCTATCACATCACTCGCCTATTGCGGTGTTGAACTTAGTGATACGATCCTATTGCAATACTTTGGTGGGTAATGTCCATCAAATTATTCTACTAATAAAATGACTCCATCATCAACTGTTATGAATCAATATGACCGGGAAATCACGATCATCCATTGACTGATGGACTAGTTTATATATAGAGGCTTAACCAGGGACTCTGGTTTGTTTACATACCACACGTGTATTAACAATTCCGATTAATACAGTTATAGCATGATATAAAACTAATTATAAACTTAATGAGATAATGCAATAACTCCTTATTATTTATTTGCCTCTAGGGCATATCTCCAACAGGCGACTCCGAGCGGGACGACGAGCCCGAGCGTGAGGAAGACGGCGTTGTCCTCCTCGGCTCCCAGCGGGGGGAGTAGTCCTCGGGCGGCAGCGTCTCGCTGGAGACGCCGCCGGCGGCGATGTGGGCGAGGACGGCGTCCAGAGTACGACCCGGTACGCCCGAGAAGGCGTACCTAGGGGTGGACACAAAGCTCGAGGCTCGGCTCGGGCTCGGCTCGGCTCGAAGGTAGGACAAGCCAAGCCTAAACCTACCGGGCAGGGCTCGAGGCTCGACAAGCCGGCTCGGTGAAGCTCGCAAGCCGGCTTGAAGGCTCGATGTAATACGAAAATTTGACATAACCTTTGATAAAATTGTAACAAATCATAATTATAATCAACAATAGAGCATGAATAAGCACCACTGACATTATTTTGCTTAAGTTGTTTGGCTGTGTAAGGAGTTACAACACGCAAATACATCAAATAAGACACATTTACACTAATTTGCTTCAGTTTTTGTTGTATAGAAAATTTATTCAAGTAAATACATGAAATAAGCGCCATTTACACTATTTTGCATCAGGTTTTTGGCTGTATAGAAAGGTCCAACAAGCAAATACATCAAATAAGCACAATTCACACTATTTTTTTTTTCAGTTTTTTGGCTGTACAAACAGTTTTGAACCTGAAGAGGAGGAGCTCTGCTTTTATTCATTAAAGTAGAAAACAGTGCAACCAGTCATTCACACTAGCCCACCAACACGAGCAAACACTACAGAGCAGTGCTCTTCAACACTCAACTCTGAACATTTAAAAGGGGATCGGGATCGATCTGGACTGGGACAGGGATCAGGATCGATCTGGACTGGGAGGGGTAAAGGGGATCGATCGAATCCCAGTTGTTGCGCTCGGCTCGCAAGCCGTCCGAGCCGAGCCTCGAGCCAATTTCTGTAAAGTTTTCAGAGGCAAGCCGAGCCAGGCTCGGCTCGAGATTTCCTGAGCTTGAGGCTCGGCTCGGCTCGATTCCACCCCTAGGCGTACCGCCCCTCTGAGTTCTTCTTGTCGCGCGGCGCCGGTCCAGGGCCGTCCCACCGCGCCATGCGCTCGGCGTGGATCCGCCGGAACTCCGCCTCATAGCGGTCGGTGTTCGACGGCCTCCACTCATCCTGGTGGCGCTGCTCGGCGGTGAGCTCGTGCCAGTAGTGGTGGTGGACATGCGTGGTCCAGTCACACTCGCGCGGCCACGGCGGGTCGGGCATGGGCACGCCGTTGAGGCCGATCGACCAGCGGCTCCCGGCGCGCATGTCCGGCGGGCACGGGTAGCACGCGCGGAACAGCGCCTCCGCCTCGTGCTTGAGCAGCGTGCGAGGGCCGAAGCCGTTCGCCGCCGCGCCGCTGCACCTTTTGTTCAAGGACATTGCTATGGCGAGCTAGGGTTGGAGGGAGGCGGCGGAGAGACGAAAGGAAGATGCGATGTAGGGTTGTGTGGAGGGAGAGGGCGCCTTTTAACTGCGGCGACGAGAGGTAGCTGGGCTGGTGGCATCGCATTTACGCCGTCGCGTGGGAAATTACTGCGGCGCCGCGTGGCCGACGGGACGGCGCACTGCGGCTTCAGGCGACGCGCCACAACGGCGACCAGGACGAAGACCGCCTTCTCGCATGCCTCTGTCTATGACAGGGTGGCCCCACGGCGCGTTTCGTTTCGTCCGGCGCTACGAACACGACCCCCATGGTAGGGGGTTGGGCCGGTAGCGTCGGACGAAATTTGGGGCGCGCCCGGACGAAAAGGGCCTTTGGGGCGCGCGAGTGGAAGCCGTTTTTCGCTCGGCGCGCCCCAAAGGCCTTTGGGGGGCTTTGAGAGCGACGAGTGGAGATGCTCTTAGAGGCTCTAATTTGAGAGCACCATTTTTTACTCCCGAGGTCACCTGCTCTTGCCCCATTTTGAAATCGCAAAAAATATGAAAATACGTTGAAACTACGCCTCTTCCTTGTTGTCCCTCCATTTCAAATTATAAAATATTCTACGCTTTTATGAATCAGATATATATAGATATGTTTGTGTATTTTTGACTTATTTTAGTCTGTGTAGTCCACGTTAAAATATCTAAAACCTTTAATAGCTTAGAACAGAGGGAGTAAAAAAAACTGATTTCGGTGAAATATAACTAGGTGGGCCTTGGGCAGTTTACCACTTTGCGTTATGACTCATAAAGCAAAAGTTGCCGCGGGAAAGCACGAGGACTTCAAAGCAGCAAATATGGGCTAGAACTGGATCGAGACCATTCGCAGAGTGGGAGCCCATTTGCGTTCGGAAAGGGTATCGTACCTATGGTACGCTTCGGTCGGAACCTGGTTATGGATTGGTCCAGCATTCCTGGCTCTAGCTTTTAACTCCATGGCGGATTTGTTCATATCAATGTGGAATAGTTCGAGATGGTATCTGGTTGAATGCCTAAGACCAAGAAATCTTACGGAATCTACATCGGACTAGTACCTACCAATAGTTTATTTTTATTTTGAACTTGCCAACTGAAAGTGCTGGGCAGGGCACTATGAGCTTTAGTTGGTTTAATGAATGATGAGAACCATGATTTCGATGCCATCATTTCGAACCAATATTTAATCAAGCACGAGCTCCGCAGAATGATCATTCATGAACCACTATCATGTCTCTCCCGAATAATCAGAGTAGAGTGTCGAGACCGTTGGGGCCTGACCTCGGCACGGCATGTACTGTCTGCAGAAGGTCACTGAACATTGGGACACTAGAGAGTTAAGAGTTAAAGACAGCGATCGCGATCGTATGACTTCCGCCAATTTACCATCTCTACTATATATAAAAGCGTGAAGCAATCGGGCCACTGTAGCTTCTGTAGCAGCGACGTAGCAGTGCCTGGCCGCCTCTCGGCCGTCCGATCGCCGATCCGACGGCCCGGAGACGGCCACGGCACTGTAGGTGGAACAGTAATACAGTGCGACCGTCCAGCGACGATCGGACGGTCCGGAGGACGCTCCCGTGACAGTTTTGCAAAAAACCCCTTCAGGAAAGCGCAAATCAAACCCGCAGTCCAGGATAACGTGTACCAAACGACAGAGGAGGACCTATTTGTAATTCCAAAAAACTATAGGGTCCTTCACGAAAAACGTCAGAAACTCCACCTGCCCTCTCCTCTCCCGCGCGGCCCGCAGCGCCGCCGCCGCTTCTCGCCGCCGTTCCCGACCTCCCCGCACAGATCCACGACCACCACGAGCACCGCCGCCGTCGCCTCCGCCTCCTGCCCGACCACCACGTGCCAGGATGGCCGCACCGCGCGGGGATCGTCGGCGCCGTGCCGCGGTCCTCCGCCGCTTCTCGCCACCGCCGGCGCCTCTCCGGCATCCAATAGGGGGCGGCGCCGCCGCCAAAGCTCTCCCCGTGACGAGGCGCACACAACGCGCCCAGGCACGTGTGCTGGGACGCCGGCCTTCGCCGCCGGTGTCCGCCGCGCCGCCGCGGCCGAGCCACCGTCCCGGTGACGTCACCACTAACGTCACCGAGCGGTTGAGCTGGGCTGGGCCGCTTGATGGGCCGGCCCACCGCGCTGCACAGCCGGCTCAGCCTGTTTTTTTTTTCTTTTTTTTCCCTACCTTTCCCAAATAAATTTAACAATTTGTAAAACACGACTTAAACCAGAAAAAATTAGTAAACATTTCCAAATCCACCCAAACCAAATTTCAATAAAAAAAGAGAGCCATTCCAACCACTTCACAACATTTTAAAGTTATTTCAAATTACAAACAAATCTTAAACAATAAAACCATTCGTAATTTACAAAATACATATATCGAATTAAAAATCCCACAAAACATACGGATGCGTGAATTTTAAAAATTTAAATTCTACTAACCATGGTAATAAAAAAAAACAACATGACTACAGTAATAATCACTTAATATTAAGCAAAATTTAACAAACGTAATCAAAATTCAAACACGAACAACCTCGCAAAATTACGTTTGCAAAACAAATTTACTTGAACTTTCACCAATTCAAGAAACAAACAATTTTAAAATATAGCCATTCGTATATTCAAAATTTGAATCCAAAAAAACAATTTATTAACATAACACAAACAAAAATTGCTCACTACTTATGCCATACGACCAAATTTCGCGTTTGAATACTTCGAAATTTAAACATCTTCCAAAAATAGGCATTCCACAAACCGTAAATAAAATTTACAGACAAATTGCTTCCCAATTTTTAAAATTTCCCAAAATCAATCATTTTACAAACACTCCAAATTTAACAATTTCCACAACTCAATCAATTTGCAGACACAATTCCTTTCCCAAATTCCGACAAACCTAATTCCGAACAACTTCAAAGTACAACTATATAAAATTTGAACTTTCCACACCACACTATTTCTTCTTTTTAACCATAATTCCAAAATATGAACACACTTTTAAAGAACCTCTGCCTACAAATTTTTTTCCTTTTCCTACAACTGTTTTTCCTATTCTTTAAAAAACCTTTACCAAACTTCCCAACTACATGTTCAAAAATTTTCAAATATGCAAAATTGTAAAGCCTAAATCAAGTTCAAAAATGAATGTCTACCAAATTAAACAAATTTAAAACCCAACCAATTTTTTTTTCTCTTTTACCGTAAACTTTCCCTAATATTAAAAATCTATTTGAGCATTTCGAAACAAAATTCATATTTACATACCTTCCAAATTCAAACGCCACCCATCTCCAAACATTTCTAGATATCAAAATAATACAAATTTAAATATGTTTCAACACAAACATTCCAAAAAATTCAGACCATTCTTCATTCTTTATTTCCAACAATTTCCACATTAAAAAAAAAACTTCCAAATATAAAGACTTTCCAATTTCAAAATATACCGAACAGGTGCGGCATTGCCGCGCCCATATACCTAATGATTCTTTACCGCGTGTCATCACAGATCTAAGCACAGGATTGATGGTTCCTTAGCATTGATCCATCGCCGTGGAGAGAGCAAGGTTCAGAAAGACCACACGTACAGCAACGAGTCGTCTTGTTCTTCCAACGCTCGAGCAGAGCAGGGCTGCATACACGACGACCGTGCTGCCCTCGTTCAAAGCTCGCCATTAGCATCACTGCATCGACATGTTCTATCAAGTAAGCCGTGGAAGGAATTATCTTGGGAAAGGGAAGATCACAGCTGATGTGGGGGAGCATCCTTTGATTTGATCTGTATGGTCGAGGAGTGAGACCGCTGGTCGTGATTGTACAGATTACAGAGACGGCGCTACAGTGATCGCTTCTTTTTCGTGGAATCAAATCATGTGCTGAACGGGGGGCTGTCACCCGCGTGAGGGGCTGTCCTCGGACGTGTGATCTTGTGCCGCGGAATCGAATCGCTCTGTGCACTCGCCTTTCACTGAAAAGCTCCACTGGTGGCAACTAGACAACCCAGATCCTGGTTTACAACGAGCGAGTGCATGCGCTGCGGATTCTTGTTTCAGTTATGCACTTGCACTGATATGATTGGAAACAATGACCGTTCCTCTTTCCTGAACGTCGCTGTGCTGTGCTTTGACTACTTCAGAAATGCTCGCCACCCGGGAATTCAGGCGAATTAAGAGTGGCTGGCAGGCCTCGGACACACTTCTCCCACAGAGGAAAATCCATGATTTCCCACCTCAGAGGTTGTAGTTCGAGCATCACGCAATCTCCATCACGCAATCCATAACCTGCTATCGCCACTCTACAGTTCTTCGGATTTGGAGTTCAGTCTGTAGTTTTGTATAAAGGGGAAAAAAATGACTTGCCACCCTTTGAGTGCTGAAGTGTGGCAGGACTTCGACTCTTCGACAGTCTTAGATAACTTTTGGATATTGTAACCCGTCTTCAGAACTACGAATGTTCAACTAGGGTCTTTGAATGATAGCTAATTTGATGCGGCGGGCTGGCGGCACCGCGGCACAATCTTCTAAAAAATACTGCCCATCTCTTCTCTACTATATAATACGGCTTGAGGTGATGGTTGGTACGTCATTTTTCTTTCCTATTTTACCCCTAGGAAGTTAGAAATATTAAGTTGATTGCCACCGCCAAGTGCCCGAAGCGGTACGCATGACCTATCTCTGCTGCTTCCTACCTGTGGTCTCTCCCGACCAATCTCACCGGTCACCACAAACCCTTGCTGTTTCGAAGCGAGATCCGCAGCGACAAAATTGAGTGAAGGAACGCTGGAATCCATCCCTAGATGTCCGGATCTCATCGCCGCCGCGCGAATCGATTACATGCTCGATACCGCCGCCAGGAGTCCAAGCTCGCCGCCGCCTCCAAGAGGCCCTCGCCGCAGCTGCGAGATCCCCGCGGCCATGTTCTACGTCCACGGCGAGCAGTTGCTTTAGCCGGACCCCCGACCTATGCCTCGATCGATTTCCATCCCGACCCCAGCCACGGAGCTGATGGTGAGGATAAAGAGAAGAAGAGCGGCAAGAGTTGTACTGGAGGTTGGAAGAGGATTCAAGAAGTTCATGGGCAACCCGTCTATCGAGGCCGCCATCAAGCTCGAGAAGAAGCGCGCCGACCAGAAGCTCCGGGTGCTCGACCGTGAGCCTGACGCTGCTCCGGGGCTCATCAGGGAGACCATGTAATCGATTGAAAGAGAGGCTGGAGGAGGCCGGCCAGATCTTTAAGGCTCCCGTCCCCAACAAGGTAAATCTCAATTGAATTGATTACGATTTCATCGAGATTTGCTGGTGTTTGAGCTAATTAATGGTGCAGGCTCGCCCTGTCCCTCCTCTCCCCTGCAGCCTGCCGTCGCCTCCACTCGACAGAGACACTGCATCTGCGCGTCTGACGGGCACCGCCCCCCACAAGCCATTCCCGTTCTTACAAATTTACCATCTCTTGTCCTTGATGATCTGTATTGTGGTTAACATATCAGCAGGCATAACTACTGACACCTCAGTTGAGTTTCTCAATGAGGGAGGAGCACAAGCCTAGGTCTGGGCACTATCGAGAATACTCCTGGAAACACTTGCACAAGAAATTGGCCAGGTTTGGATCCATCCACAATTGCATGACCCTAGCTCTTCGATTTCACGGATACAGATATTAAATGTCCCTCATTTGTTAGGACGTACGCCATAAAATGTGAATCTTGTACATATAGAAAGTCAAGGCAATCTTCCCTGACGCTGGAGTGGCTGCCCTTCTGAAGTATCAGTGGAAAGATGTGCAGATCAAATGTGCTAGGTAACTGCCTTACTTTCAGTAAAAATGCTCACAAAGGTAGATGATTTCCTTATCGAACTGTTCGGGACACTTACTACTCTGATCATGTTACATGCTAGCAGTATGTATAGTCCAGCGTGTTAATTTTGTTATTAAGATCTGAGAAGAAGGTTCTTCTCAGATGTCTAATGGCCAATACAAAATTTTACTAGACATGATAGGACACATGCAGACTAATTAAGTAATTGGTGAGTGTTCTAAAAAAATTAAGTAATTGGTGTTCTTCTAGCGAAGTAAATCTTATTATCTGCATATAGCTGCAAGACATTTAGACATTAAAATTAAAGATGATTTCTATTCGAGTTTTAGTGATCACATTTTTGTGGATCTAAAATATTTCTATTCTTGCATCATTGGATTTCAGTCTTAGCGACCGAAAGCCAGTCGATTGAACACATTGTATCTCAATTCGCCGATGATCCTGTATGTATCTTCCGAAGGTCGGTCATCCATTAATATACCCCTCTGAACCTCTACCTGAAGGTCGGTCATCCATTAATATGCCCATCTGAACCTCTGAAGTCTGAACATTACTTTTATCTCATCATATTGTTGTCTGTAAATTATCATAGCAGGTGGAGATGAGCTCTATTCACGTTCTTTGGTGTTAATTTGGTGATGGACTATCTTGCAGCATGCTTGTGATAGTGGCTCTACCGCTTATATTATGGGGAGAGAAAGAGGAAGTAACAGCTGTTGCCGCCGCAGCGGCACGGCTTCCCGACATACTAAGAATGCTAAAACAAGTGAGTTTTAGTATATCTCCAGTATTTTCTTGCTAACCCCTAGATGTTGCTATAGTCTGTAGAACGTCATTATTGAGGTAGAGACATAACTTCAAATCCAGGTAAATGCTTATCTGAAATTGATAATGGGTAAACTGCTTTGCTTATGTCCATTCCAAATCTGCATTGCAAACAAAACTTGTTATGTGACATTTTCTTTCTTAAGGAAGTAAACTGGTTTGTGTGCGGTCATTTCATTATGTCTGGTGAAGTGAATATAAATGAAAAATAGAGACAACCATCATATATGGTAATTATGTCCCAACGATGACATCTCTGCATATTGACATAAATCTACTCAGATGGTCAAAGGAAGGATAACAGAATTAGTAAACGTACCCTATGAAAACAGAAAAAAGAGCATTCATTAACTTTCATATTGTCATGTGGGTGAAAATAGATAATTAATTTGAATTTCTGCACTATAATTGAAGTTATTTATGTAGCATTTTCTTCTCCGACAACATATGCTTGTGGTAGCAATGTATCATATTTCACTCCCAACAAATGTTGACTAACAAACTCATTGTAATACCGATTGAAGTACCATGGGATTGCATGTGTACTCATTCTTATACCTTGAGCTTGTTGTTTTCTGTTTTTCTTCATCAATTCAGAGTGTATTTCTGAGGGGGGCGTATTACTTTCGATTCAGCTCATCTGCTGCATTACTGTTGTTACTTGCCAGCAGCAAAGAAACAAAGATAGAGAGCGACATGGTTGAGAAGGTATCAGTTTAAGTTCCTCCTTGAGCTATATGCATGTTCTTTTGATTGAATTTACCTCCTGGTATTATTAATCTTTACTTAGCTCTATTGACACGGTATTAACTTGTTGCAGAATATACACAGAGTAATGAGTATGCATAAAAGTGGGAATTCTCGTGTCTATAAATTTCGAAGCTTTATATGATTAGGCAAAACGGACACCAAAGAAAGCATACAAGTGCTCATAGATTGATGTATTTGGTGTATACTCCTCCATCAGGCCTGCCATATACACGTGGATAATTGTGTATTCCCTCCCCTCAACTGTAAAGTCCTTGCATATGATCCACCAAATGACTACTAGGTTCTGAATCTATAAGCTTTTTAAGACCCGAAACAAGATGCTTGAGATTCATATGATTTGAGCAATTGGGAAGATGAATCTTATTCGCTTTGTTTTTTGAATGTATGGAGGTACATATTATCAAAAGGAAAATTGATTAATTTGTGCTACTCCAAATTATTTATTCAGTTCTCACATTTGTTGGCATTGATCTATCCGGTTCAAAGATTGTTATTTTTATGCTTTGCACCATGCGTGTCGTTGTTTGGAATTTCATTCAAGTTTATAAACATGAAAAGTACAACAATTTGATCTACATGGTCATTTCTGTGTGACACAAACAGGTGACGAGAGCACACTTTAATAATAATTCATGATCAGTTCAAATGACCAAAATCATCCCTGGCATGACCGAACTTGAACAATGAAGCTTAACAAGGTGACATCAGAATATAGTGGAGCGAATAATATGCGGATTAGAGAGGGAGGAGGGAGGCAAAGGGGAAGGGGACATATTTTTCATTTATAATCCGTAGCAACGCACGGGCACTCAACTAGTATAAAGTAAGCTACCATGGCTTTCTGAGTCGGCCGTCACTACTTAAATCGACCTAGTTTTTACAATGATACTATTATCTTTTTTTTTTTGCGAAACACGGTACAACGCAGTCGCTCATATACACGTATGTGAGATCATGAGTGCTTGTGTTATCATGCAGGTACGCACATTTGGCCGTGGCTCTCCAACGAGTATGACACGACGAGATATAACGGCCCCTAAAATGAGGCAATTCTTAGATGCCCTTTCGGTGCACCTGCGGACAAGTGAAGCGTACTAGATTTTGCCGAAAAGAAAGCGAAAAATTTCATACCACCACTCGTCCTGTCGTCCACTTGCAACTTCAGATACACAAAAATATCTCCTCTGTTGGTTTAAAAGATTTACAGTAATAGTTTCAGAAATTGACATCGCTGGTGCATCGCACCTTTAACCAACAGCAACTCGCAAGACGCAAAGATCTGGCCGGCTGAACGAAAGAACTTTTCATGGAAGTTCTGCTGAAAACATGCTTCGATGTTGCATCTCTGCATATCCAGACTGAATGTATACATCACAAAACAGCTCGAAGCTCTCACCATGTTCTTCTGCACCAGATAATAAGCTATCTAGTAGTTTGCATGACACATAAGATAACAGGCTTCCATGTAGAGTAGCACCACTGACCACAGTAGCTTGGAAAAAAATACGACCAATTTCGTGTGAACACCGTACAGGCAGCGTGTGCACGACGCGCAGCAGTCGCGAGGTCCTTCCAGCAGGAGGACAGCACGCAGCAGTCGCGAGGTCCTTCCAGCAGGAGGACAGCAGACCACACGTCCTAAAATCTTCTTGCGGTGCCGCTCCGGAGAAAATGTCTGCATATGCTCTTTCTGGTAGACTGGGTGAGCCCAGAAAATTTCTTCCCACCTAGATTTTAGTTGTTTGGTAGCCTGGGTTAGCAACCTGGGCCATGCCCACCCGATGCGAAAAAGGCCTCTCAGCCTGGCCGGGTTGTGAAGCTCAAATCGAGTTTCGCAAGCGAGCCTGGTCGAGCTCATGCAGAAAATCATCCCACGCGTGGGTCCCCACGGGTGCCTCGCGAGCCAGCCCCTGGCGAATTCGTGCTCATTTCCCCCTTCCCTCTCCTTCCCTCGTGCTTCTGCTCCACCATCTCCACCGCGCCGCTGAGTCCCGTCCGCGTCCACCGCCGCCTCGCCCGGCCTCGTCCATCACCGCCCCGACCGACCGCATCCCTGCACCCTAGCTCCGCCCGGCGCCGCCTCGAGCGCCGCCACGGCTGGCACCCCCACGGCCAGCCACGGACGAGCGCCGCCACGGCCGGCGCCCACACGGCCAGCCACGGACGAGCGCTGCCGCCTCCCCGTGTATGGCGTCGGGATACTCCAGCCCGCGCCTCGTTCCCCACCCGCGCCTGGCCGCCTCCCGCCGTGTGGCGCCGCCGCCTCCCAACGCCGCCGCCCCGCGCCGGATTACGAGCACCGCCGCCGGCGATTTGCTCTGCACACGCGTAGCTCCAATGGAGTACCTGATTGCTTTTTTAATTTCGGTCCAAGGACTTTTGTGTAAAATTTTGGACCTATGTGTAATTTTAATTCCTGAACTCTAGGCTCAGCTCATACGACCTACCAAACAACATCTCAAGTCATCTTGTTTCAACAGATACAACCTACCAAACGCACTACAAAATCTCAGCCCAACATGTATAAGCTCAGCTCGGCCCAGTTAAGATACCCATGTTGATGAGACGCGGGCTATCCTATCAAACACACCCTTAGTTGATCAATCTGTACCCTGCAAGCTAGTGGTTCAGATATCTGACGTTGCCACGGTTGTCCTCTTCCTTCCTCCCGAAGCGGCGGCCTGCAGCTCTTCGATCCGGCCGGCGAGGCGATCCTGTTGGTTTGACCTTTGGCAAGCCGGGTAGCCGCGCACACAGATCGGCGCAGAATCCCGATCGAGTGTACCTATACGGATTACGCAGCCTGAAAGCGACGGAACAATTTGGCACGTCGCTCTTGCTGAAAAGAAAAATGCGACGCCACCACACATATACTACGACGTCCCTGTCGCGCTCGCACCGTTGGTCAATGGCTTGGCTGCTTCGGTTCCTCTTCATGTAGAAGACATCACGACGATCGGAAGGTGTACAGGGGAGATAAATCATAGATGGACTTGGATCAAAAGCGTGTGCTGATCACGCGCGTCCATGCACTGGATATGAATCTGTTGCGGCACAGTTCTACTAACTGCTCTACGTTATCACGAATAGCAGATCTTCCACCGAGACGAGTGGTGCTGCCGACTATGCGTGCAATGCTACCACTGTAACGAAGCTGCGTGCAGTCCTACATCTACATGGGGCTTATCATTGGGCCGATCTTAATCATTATTACCACCCATTTGTCTATCTGTTGACGATGGCTCATTGTAGTCCTCCACGTACTCCTGACAGGGAAAGATTATGGATCCGGTTAAAGATTTGCCACTCGAATTTAGAGCACACAGAATTGTTACACAACCCTGGCCTCATATAATAACTCCGTCACAGAAGCCAACTCCACCCATCTTTCCTCTTCGTTTCTTAAGAGATTTTGATGTTATATGTGAGCTACGCTGAAGCTGACAGCTTCAGACAAAAATATATCTCTTAAGTCCAAAAATCGGTTGAGCTTTTGCAAATATCTATACGAGGCTAAGCCTTGTCATGAAAGATTTCTTCAAATGGTTATCTAATTAGCTACAAGACGCCAAGAATTGTTATTGGCTCAACTCTTTATGGTTTTCAAGCCCCGCACATACACTTTGACTTTCAGGTCACTTGGTTGATCAATGCCATAGTTTATGATCGGGTCAACTAGCTGAAGGATTTATTTATTTGAATGTGCGATGCGTTTAAGACGAATTGCTCCCTAATGAGGTCACACAATGCGAATCTGCAAGTCTCTGTCATTTTTTTTTGAACAAAGATGGATCCCGAAGGATCCAGAGCTGCTTTATTCAAATAAAAGCAAGTCTCTGTCATCGATGAGTGGGCAGCTAATAGTATTCTTGAAGATTCTAGAATGAAATAAGTATTCTTAACTTGCCATGAGAAGATTGTAGGTAATACCTTGTGCTTTTGGTTTATCACATCCCACTCCTATCCGTGCTGAATAGTTGTTGGCAGTGGCACACACAGCGGATCCACGTGCCCTACCAGTACCAGACATGGCTCACATGCTGCGAATGAACCGTGCGCACCTGTGCAAGTCGGACAATCAGACTAGTAGTCTTGTGTACGGAGTTCCAACTTAAAGGAATCTCAAGGACCACCCGGGCTTCATGCTAACCAAACACGCTGCATCGCATCAGGCATTATCTATTCTAATCTGATACATCAATCAGCGCGCCTGATTTGGTTGCCCGCCACCCGATACGCCGGGATCGATGCCTTTCAGCCGTGCTCCAGACGAACTACACTTCTTTATGAACACTTGGTTTCAACTCACTGGGACAAGTGGACTTGAAACGATAAGTGTGCGCACCTGCTCGGATTTACTTCTGCTCCATGGCTATGATCACGACTTCACGAGCAGGGTACATATAGGAGTACGTTGCTAACAAGATGATTCTGAAATCTCTACGGGCTTGTTTGGATCATAGGATCACAAAACAAAGTAATATGAAAACCTCAGAAATTTGATAGGTTGCACGTGCCAAACAGAGTAAAACTACATGAATAGTTCTTTCGATGGAACCCAAGAAAAACAAAGGATAAGTGTCTCGATCCTACGCGAATGAGTCTAAAAAAGAGTTAGAGTGGATGTTGAAATTCCTATAAAATTAAGGTGTAGGAATGCAATACATAATTTTTTTAGAGCTGTCATTCTTTTGATCCAAAGAGCTGCCTTAGGAAAAAAAATCCTATTGGATTGGAATCCTCCAAAATTTCTGTAAAAATTCTACAATCCAAAGGGCCCTACATGGAGGGATCAATGGCATGGTGGCTATCCTAAAAAAAATTGGAGAATAAATTTTTTGATAACACCATGCTCATATTTCACATGAGAAGGAAAAGACTAAAGAAAAAAAAAGGAAAAATCAAAAAAAAAGGAAAAAAAACATAACTCCCACTACTCATGATAGCTAGATGCAACTAATGAGAAATAAAATAAGTAAGATAGTAGGAAAACCACCCCCAAGCTTGGAACAAGATTAGGTAGGTGTCGTAAACCATCATGTCTCGTCCTTCTTAAATGGATTGCGTTGGAGAGACGCCCTACCATTCGTTGCACTTCCAAGGGTAAGCATTCCCATCATAGAAGGAAATGGTAGGATTGTTCACTTGGCAGTTGCTGCTTCGGCTGGCTTATTGAAACGATCTTCATACTCAAAGATTCGATTCTCCATGTCATACATCTTGGGTTGAAGCTTCTGAACCTTCCTCGGGCTATAAGAAAATATGTTTTCCAGCTCTTTGATCCTCTCTTCATAGGCTTTCACCTTTTCCTTTAGCTCAAGATTCATCTAGTGGTGAGCATCCAAACCATGTTCCGCAATTTTTCCATACCTAAAGGTTGTTCCTTCTAGCTTCTCTAGCCTCTCCATCACACCCACATGTAGCTTTCGGGTGGTTCTTCTACCCTAATGAGGAGTTCTCTGCCCTCCAAGGCAGTGGCGGATCTAGAACTTGATCGGTGGGGGTGCCAAGCTTACAAAGTCATCTTCATTAGGCTTATTGAGCTTGGAATTTAGTGAGGAATAGATGGATGCTTCAATAATTTGGAGATTTGACCATAAATATAAGCTAGTTTAGAACGTTTGCACATGGTATATACATAGTGAAAGGACATTTCTTAATCCCTTGTGTTTTGTGTGTTAGGCAACAACACTAGTGATGATTTAATATGTGAATCAAGTAATGCAGGTTTTAGGTGATTAAAACATATTTGCATCAAATCCAAAAAGGGAGTTGAAAAGAGCTTGTATTGATGATGAAGAAAGGAAATCGGATTATCCGATTAAGGCTGAATCGGAATATCCGATTCTCAAGAATTGCTCGAATTCGGCTAAGGACCTTAAAGCAACAAGTTTTCTGGCGTACTGGAGTTTTCCGGATTATCCGATTCTGATTGAATCGGATTATCTGATCGTCAAGGAATTGATCGAATTTCTACTAAGGACTACAAGCAGCTCATTACTGGAGTTTTCCGATTATCCGATTTGGGTTGGTTCGGACTATCCGATGGTATCGGATTATCCGATGCAAGTGTGCATCGAAATATCCGATTCCCCTGTCTTCAACGGCTAGAAGAGTGGAGCACTATATAAAGGCCTTCTCCTACCTTGAGAAGGTCACCACGACCAGAACTGAATCCCCCACCATTGTTGAAAGCTTCAACTCACTAGATCCCTCTCCCTACCCACTCAAACACCTTGTCCTTCTAGGACTTGGGAGAGTTGACCTAGATCTACACTTCCACTCAAGCGATTTGATTTTCCCCTCCGTTCTTGAGAGGGCTTGAAGCTTGTAAGTTCGTTGATACTTGGATTGTCGTTGGTCGTTCTTGTGGCTTTGGAGCCGCGGGACTAGCCGGGAGCCTCCAATTAAGTTGTGGAGGTGCCCCGGCCTTGTGATTCTTGTGGCTTTGGGAGCCGCGGGAATTTGGTGAGAGCCTCCAATTCGGTTGTGGAGTGTGCCTCATCCTTGTAAAGGTTTGTTGCCGACCTCGAGGGCATCATATAGTGGCTCGTGGAACTCCTCATTGGAGGATAACACGAGGGAGATACGGTGTGCCATATCAAGGCTATTCGGAGTTCACTTTGTGACTCCGCACCGCTCCAACGGAGACGTAGCTTCCATTGGGAAGTGAACTTCGGTAGAACATCTCCGCGTCACCGTGTGGTTATCTCTTAACCTTCCTTTACTTGTATTGCTAGCTTATCTTGTTAGAATATCTTGCTAGCTTGTTTATTGCTCATCATATAGGATTGTTCACCTAGTTGCATATCTAGAGAACTTATATTTGAGCAATTCCCAAATTTGTATTAAAAGAAAAAGAAAATTTGTAGTTGCCTATTCACCCCCCCCCCCTCTAGTCAACCTACTCGATCCTTTCAATTGGTATCAGAGCAAGGTCTCTTTATTAAGGGCTTAACAGCCTAAAGAGGAGGATGACTAGCGAGGAGGAAAAACTTGCTAAGGAACAACAAGAACAACTTGAGAAAGAACTAAGTGAAGCGGGGATAACCCCACCCGATGATAGCCCGGTCACCATGAAAGCCATGATTGAACTCTTTGGGTTCATGAAAGGCAAAATGGTGGACGAGGTGTTACTCGGGTCATTAATAATCAAAATGCCTCCTCATCAACCGGTGTCTATTGGGAGCCTTGGTTGATAAGGATAAAATAAAAGTGAGAAGCCCCTCATAACTTTGCTCCACCTACTTCATATCTCACTCAAGTTCCACCCACCAACCTCATATAACCAACCTAAGTAGGCCACCTCCTAAGCTTGATAATACTCGTTATTTCTTGGAAGAAATCTATGGAGTCTTATTTTCGCAGCTCACGTCATGCTTTGGAGGGTGGTTGTAAATGGTTACAATCCGGTTGATCCCAACTTGACAAGGCAAGAAGAGATTGATGAACAACTTGATGCAAACGCCAAGTACATCCTTGAGAGTGCCATGACCGCCCATGATGAAGATCAAGTGCGGAATCTCAAAACCACCAAGGAGCTTGGGTTTTCTCGCATCGGTATATATGAAGGAAATGAGGGCCTTCAACGCTCCAACACGCCATCCTTCAACATCAAGTGGACAACTTTCATGCTAGAAGAAGAGACACCATCGATCTCTTCGAAGACTCACCAAGCTTGTTGTGACATGTAGGGAAAATGGAAAGAAAGATATGGATGATGAATGGGTCAAAGCCAAGTTCCTCAAGACCATTGTTCCATACAATGAAAATATGGTGATGAATCTCCATGCTAGAGCGACTACAAACAATGTCTCCAATGACATATTGGCACAATTCGTCACTATGATACCTTGAAGGCCACTTCCAAGTCTTCCATCAACCAAATTCGTGGCACAAGAACCTTGCCTTGAAGGCTCATGTGGAGAACATCCAAGATATGAAGAAAGCACAAGTGGTCATCATGAAGAAGATTTTGTGGGTGAACTCAATGAGGTTCTTGCTCTTGCCGCCACCAAGTATTGGAACAAAAAGAATTCAAGAGCAACACCTCCCCACAAATGAAAAGAATGTGCTTTAATTGTGGAAAGGAGAATCACCTTGTGAAGGATTGCCCCTATGAGAGAAGAGAAGATTGGAGGCCAACTCATCTTAAAGAAGAACAAGTACTTCACCAAGCCCAAGTACCTCATCAAGAGACCTCAAAAGGCTCTTGTCATCGCAACACATGAAGAGTATGAGTCCGGTGGCGAGGAGGAGGATGATGATACAAGTGAGGAAGTGGGGATGGCGGCTCTTGCAATGGGCAACCTTCCTCCTTCATTGGCACCCCTCTCCGCTCCAAATGACAACAAGATCCCAAGCCTATGTGCCTCATGGCCAAGGAAACCAAGGTGAATTCCCCACCTAAAATTACTATCTCCTCTAAACCATCTCTCTTGGATTGTGTTGAGGATGTAGGGAAAAATGAGAGAAAGAGGATACAATTACCCTCTTTATAAACAAGCTCCAAGGTCCAACCAAGAAAATGGTTGAGGCTCTCATGTACCAATATGGAGAAGCCAAACACCTCCTTGAGGAGAAGGAGAATAGGATTTATGAGCTTGAGGGGCATGCACGTGATCATGCCGATAAAATTGGTGAGCTAGAAGATCAACTTGTTGAGGAACAAGTGTTCCGGGAGCAACTTGAGGAGACCCAAGCCAAGGATTTATCCAAGGCAAAAGAAACCCGTGAAACCTCTATTCAAGTTGCTAGTGATCTAAAAATTAAAAATGATGAGCTTGTAGAGAGTCATAACAAACTCCTTGAGAATTTTGAGCAACTTAGGGAAACCCACAAGGTGACCTCAAGTGAGCTCACCAAGCTCAAGGGGTCACATGCTAAATTACAAGCTCAATTTATATATGCTAGCTTCACCACTCCTCATAATGATAAAGATGCCAATGCTTGTGCTACTAACCCTTTATGTCTTAAAGCATCTCTCATGGAGGAGAACACTAGGTTGAAGGCCCAACTTGAAAAGGGCTAGCCACTTGCATCCAAGGGGAAAAGAACCTCAATGATCTTTTGACCAATCAAAAGGGAGTGGTTGCAAGGAAGGGCTTGGGTTTGCTCCCAAGTCCAAGAAGGCAAACAAGAAGAAGATGCCTACCTCCCCTTCAAAAGATATTATTTTTGTGAAGGAGGGGGAGTTGGGCAAGAAGAATGTTGAACCCATTGTGGGTGGTAAGCCACAAGGGGCAATGCCACTCACAATGACTTTGCCGGAAAATATAACCCCTCATATGTGCTTATGAAATCTAGAAATGGTTATGTTTTTGCTAAATATGTTGGTACCTCATATGGAGATGATTATCACTATGCTATTTGGGTTCCAAAGACCCTTGTGACTAACAAAAGAGGACCCATTCCAAAATGGGTACCTAAATCAAAGACTTGATTTATTGTAGGGCTTTTCTTCCGGTGGATCTTCATGGCTCATTGATAGTGGGTGTTCATCTCACATGACCGGAAGCAAAGAAGTAGTAAAGGGCTTATTGAAACAATTACTCTCATTCTCTCATGTCACCATTGGGAACAATACAAGACTTAAGGTATTGGGATATGGCAAGGTGGTGATCACACCGGAGTTATCAATTGAGAAGGTCCTCCTTGTTGAATCCCTTTCATATAATCTACTTTCCGTTGGTCAATTATGCGATGCCGGTTACACCGTTATCTTTAATAAATACCACGTGACCATCCTTTTCACAAAATCTCTTAAAGTAGCCTTTGTTGGATTTCGTGAGAACGGTTTGTATGTGGTCGATTTCTCGAAAGAGACCACTCAAATTGCCACGTGTCTAATGGCTAAATCCGACAAGGGTTGGCTTTGGCATCGCCGGCTAGGCCATGTCGGTATGAGAAATTTACAAACTCTTGTAAAGGGTGGACACGTGGTAGGACTAACCGATGTTAATTTTTCCAAAGATCGTCCTTGTAGTGCTTGCATAGCCGGAAAGATGCATGAAAAGAATCACCCCAAGAAGACCATTATCTCCACTAAGAGGCCTTTGGAGCTCCTTCATATGGATCTTTTGGGCCTCCCACATATGATAGTCTTGGTGGCAAGAAATATTGTTTGGTGATTGTGGATGATTATTCAAGATATTGTTGGACTTTCTACATCAAGAGAAGAGTGAAACTCAAAAGATATTCATTGACTTTGCAACCCTAGTTCAACGCCAATATGACTCCAAGATTTTGGCAATTAGAAGTGACAATGGTACGGAGTTCAAGAATTACACTATGGATGATTTCCTAAGTGGGGAGGGCATTCAACACCAATATTCCGCTGCATATACTCCCCAACAAAATGGTGTCGCCGAAAGGAAGAACCGCACTCTTATTGATATGGCAAGAACTATGTGGCCGAATTTCATTCCCCATACAACTTTTGGGCCGAAGCCATCAACACCGCTTGTCACTACTCAAACCGGCTCTTCTTCCGTCCTCTCATGGAAAGACACCATATGAACTCCTCACCGGTAAAAAGCCAAATGTATCTTACTTTCGAGTCTTTGGTTGCAAATGCCATGTTTACATTAAAGGTTGCAAAATTGCTAAATTTGAATCTAGATCTTTTGATGGTATACTTGTTGGATATGCCGCAAAGTCTCATGCTTATAGGGTCTACAACATATCCACCGGGTGTGTTGAAGAATCTATGGTGGAGTTTGTCGAGGATAATGGCTCCCAAGCGGAGCATATTGATCATGATGATGTAGGTGATGATGCTCCATCTCAAGCCATAAGAACTATGGGGATTGGAGAACTTTCCTATTGAAGGACCTATTGATGATACTCAAGAAGAAGGAACAAGTTCTACTCAAGTTGAGCCATCCACCTCAATAATTGATCAAGAAACTATCCAAGAACAAGAACATGATATTCATTCACATGATCAAGAAGATGGTCAAGACCCACCCAACTCTAGTGGTGAACAACATAATGAACCCACAACCCAAGAACTCCACTTCGGGTTGACCATGAGCAAGATGAAGGCAATGATGAAGATATTTGTGTTGGTGAAACAATTGGTCAAGCCATGGAACGCCGGGTCATCCGGCGTGCATCAAAATTGGATCATCTTCCCACTTCAAAGAAAATATCCTTGGGAGTATTCGTAGGGTGTGTCCACACGCAAACAATTATCTAACTTTTGTGGTCATGTCTCTTGTTTGTCTAGCTTAGAACCTCTCAAGGTATATGATGCTCTTGAAGATATGGATTGGGTTGCGGCTATGCATGAAGAGTTGAACAACTTCGAGCGCAACAAAGTATGGTCATTAGTTGAAAACCCAAAGACACATGCCATAATGTCATTGGAACCAAGTGGATATTTAAGAACAAGCAAGACTCACATGGTCAAGTCATCCGCAACAAAGCAAGATTGGTTGCACAAGGCTACACCCAAATCGAAGGAGTCGACTACGGTGAAACCTATGCCCCCGTTGCTAGACTTGAATCCATTCGCTTACTAATTGCTTATGCATCTACTCATAATATTGTCTTATATCAAATGGATGTTAAAAGTGCTTTCTTAAATGGTCCACTAAATGAGTTGGTGTATGTTAAACAACCTCCGGGTTTCGAAGACCCTAAATTTCCTAACCACGTCTACTTACTACATAAGGCTCTTTATGGGCTCAAGCAAGCTCCACGTGCTTGGTATGATCATCTCAAGGAGTTCTTAGTAGACCGTGGCTTTGAAATTGGGGTAATAGATCCCACTCTTTTTACAAAAAGGGTAAATGGAGATTTTTCGTATGCCAAATATATGTTGATGATATTATCTTTGGTTCCACTAACCGTGAATTTAGTGATCAATTTGGCAAGCTAATGACCAAGGAATTTGAGATGTCCATGATGGGAAAGTTGAATTATTTTCTTGGCTTTGAAATCCACCAATTTCGAGAAGGAACATTCTTATGTCAAGCCAAGTATATTAAGGACATGCTCAAGAAATTTGACATGAACAATGCCAAGCCTTATAAGTTTCCCATGGACTCCAAGGCGGATCTTCACTTAGATCCGGATGGTAAGGAAGTTGATCAAAAGCTTTATCGTTCTATGATTGGATCTTTGCTTTACCTTTGTGCATCTAGACCGGATATTATGTTTAGTGTGGGTATGTGTGCAAGATTCCAATCAAGTCCTAGGGAAAGTCATGAAACCGCGGTTAAAAGGATTCTAAGATACTTGATGGATACTCCTAACTTTGGTCTTTGGTATCCCCATGGCACAAGCTTTGATCTTGTAGGTTATTCGGATGCGGATTGGGCGGGTTGCAAAATGGATAGAAAATCAACTTCGGGTACTTGCCAATTCCTTGGTAGGTCCCTTGTGAGTTGGTCTTCTAAGAAGCAAAATTGTGTGGCCTCGTCCTCCACCGAAGCCGAATACATTGCCGCCGGAAGTTGTTGTGCACAACTATTATGGATGAGGCAAACTTTAAAGGATTATGGTGTCATTTGTGACAAAGTGCCTCTTTTATGTGATAATGAAAGTGCCATCAAAATTGCTCACAATCCGGTTCTTCATGGGAAGACCAAGCATATTGAGATCCGGTATCATTTTATTCGAGATCATGTTGAGAAGGGTGATATTGCAATCAAGTATGTCAACACCAAGCTTCAACTCGCCGATATGTTCACAAAGCCTCTTGGTGAAGCAAGATTCAAGGAGTTGAGAGGAGAACTTAATGTGGTGGACATAAGCAATTGGATTTAGTGGACTTCTTGCATACCTACCCATATTAGACGATATTCATTTGGTTTGGATGTAGGCATGGACATAGGGGGAGTGCGGTCCTAATCCATTGGACTATCCCTCCCCCCATTATGCCGATAGTAAGAACTCATTTTGTCTCTATATTTTCATTTCATGAATTGTGAGCTTAAATGACGAGTAGTGGCCGTGAACCCAGATACATCTTCGCGGTGTCACACCACAAACTCATACATGGTGGCCTTGGCCACCGCCCTCTTCTTTATGAAGAGTTGGTTCTTTTCGGTCTTAATTGAAAATCATTTGGAATTTTGGTCCTTTTGTTGGTTTTATGGAAAACACACCTCTTCTTGGCATTTCCTTGTTCGATTCTTGCAAGTTGAGTGTGAAGTACCAATGTCAGTTTGGCAATCTTATCCCAAGCCTATCCTACCTAAAAACATTCTATCTTATGCACACAAGTCTATTTGAATCTGTGGAGAAAGGGTTCAGCAGGCCAGATTTTCTGTGTTCCAGAAATTCTGACAATCGGAATATCCGATGCCTGACCGGATCGGATTATCCGGTCCAAGTCAGAATCAAATATCCGATATGGCGGTTTGTCTTTTTTTAAGGGAAGAGGTCGGGATGAAGGGCTCATTCGAGCACTTCGTCCACCCCGACCTCCTCTCACCTCCAGCGCCACCGCCTGCCGTCCCCGCGCCTCCCCGGCGTCTCCGGCCGTCCCCAACTCCGGCTCTTGGCCGGATTTGGTGCTCCTCCTCCCCGGGAACCCCTCCCTCCAAGCATTTGCCTCAATGGATGAGGGTAACTTCTTCTTCCTCAAATCCTAGGTGTTCCTCACCTAGTTTCTTTCAAGAAGTTATTTTTGCTGTTCCTTTGAGGGTAGTGGTTCCCATTGACTTACAACACTAGGCTAGCCCCCCTTATTGTCGATCTATGCTAGTCCTAGGATTTGAATCAATTTGTTGCTGCTAGATTCAGATCGGATATTCCGATTCAGTATGAACCGGATATTCCGACTAGTCGGATTATCCGATTCCTGACTTAATAGGATATTCCGAGTTGCACAGTTGGTGTTTTTCAGCTACATTTTGATTTGTCCAGGACTAAAAGATTCAACTTAGGGATGCTCTCATAGTGTACCTTGTATCATTCCTTGCTCTGTGTCTTGTGTGTACTCATCCATGCTGCCCATCTATTGCTTTATCTCACAGGTGGTTCGAGTAGTCCTCCGAAGAAGCTTGCTAGAACAGAAAAACTGACAGCCAAGAAGAAGTCTGTGAAGCAAGTTGCCTCTAAGCCTCCGAGGAAGGGCAAGGAAACTCGTCCCAACTACTTGACCATGGACAGCATTGAATATGCCAAAGTTCGTCAGTCCAACTGGTACAGGAATGTGCCCAGAGATGAAAATATTGAAGATCCCAACTTCTGGTGCATGGAGCAGATCTATATACACAAGGACATCTATCTGCATTATCGGCACCCTATTCGCCCGATGCAGCCCTACCGACTGCGAGATATCAAGGACAAGGCCAGTTATGCTCAAGTTGCAGATGTGCTTGAACAGATGGGAATGGTTCCTCTCATGGAGAAGCAATGTCCTTACAATGAGCCACTTATTCTGCAGTTTTTCTCCACTTTGGTGATCGAGGGTGACCATCGCAAGACCATGAAGTGGATGTCGGGCAACACTCAGTGTACATCTTCTTTTGCTCGGTTGGCTACTCTCCTTGGTTATTCATTCAACAGCAACCATCCTCCTAGTGGTCGCCGTATGCACTCTATTGATAAGCCCAATAAAAATGTAATGAAAGACTTGTATGGGGCTGGTGCAGTTATTGGCCAAAAAGAGGGCCTCTTGCCCCTCTATGATCAGCTTGTTCGCATCTTTCGCTCAACTATTGCTCCCAGCGGAGGCAACAATGACAATATTGTCGCTCCCCTTGCCAACCTGCTTTGCCTTGCTAAAGAGATTGTTGAGAATGAAGACCCTGACGCTGATTTTAAAGTGGAAGTGATGCATTTCATTTTTCGTGAGTTGTTTGACTCTATGGTCAGTGGGCTCACTATTCCTTTGCTCCCTACATCATGATGCTCATCAAGGACACTCTGAAGAACCACAACTTCTCCAGGTATACTATGCAGCCCCATCCTTACAAGAAGGTCTATCAGAAAAGAAAGGAGGTCATTCCATCTACTGCTGCTGCTGCTCCTGCCAGAGGTTCCTTCATGGGTGATGCACGTCGTGGCGCCCCCAGTCAGGCTCAGGTTCCTCCCTTTGCACCGCAGTTCAAGAAACTAAACTGGTTCCAGCGGCACATCCTGTGTATGAATTCAGACATCCGGAGGGGACAGTATGACACTTATCTTAGGCAGGAGAACATTCTCAAGCGGCTCCCTCGCCTTCCTGAAGACCCCCAGCGACTAATCCTCTTTCTTATGATAAATGGAACGAGGGCTCTCAGTTTCCATGGGCTCAGCTTGACACTTATCTCCTAGAGACAGCTTCTGCAGGTCCTTCCCGGACATCCTACACTCGTGCCCCTCACTTATACGTATGCAGAAGATGATGATGCTGAGGACAGTGGTAGTGGTGATGATGATGATGCTGAGGGCAGTGGTGGTGATGACGGTGATGATGCTGACTATGCCTCTGACTCGGAGTGATCTACTTGGGACGTAGCATCGCTCTTTTCCCTTTTTGGCGTTTCAATGCCAAAGGGGGAGAAGTAGTTCTACTAGGTCTCCGTGTGGGATTTGCATGGGTTTCGGGCACAAGCATATGCTTTTACCATTCTTATTGCGCTTGTGTCCATTTATGTCGAACTTATTCGTGTTGTGTTTTATGTGGAACTTATGTGTGTGAACCTTGTGCTTAAGTTGTGAGACATATGGATTTCTTATATGGTTATGAGGTGTATCTTTGTGCTATGGTTTATCTCTACTCTATTGTGCACAAGGTATAGTTCTCTCTCAAAGCTCAACCTACATTGATACGTCTCTCATGAAATCTTGTATCTAGTTTCCTTACTATTTGGAGGTGCTCTCTACCTATATGTGTTGCATTTGTATTCCAATGCAATTTAATTATATGCACACATTCAGGGGGAGCTTCTCATGTCTTAAGCTCAGGAAACTAGGGAATAAATAATTAGGCTTTCCTTGCAAATCCTAGTGTTGTCATCTAACACCAAAAAGGGGGAGATTGAAAGGACATTTCTTGATCCCTTGTGTTTTGTGTGTTAGGCAACAACACTAGTGATGAGATTTAATATGTGAATCAAGTAATGCAGGTTTTAGATGATTAAAACATCTTTGCATCAAATCCAAAAAGGGAGTTGAAAAGAGCTTGTATGATGAAGAAAGGAAATCGGATTATCCGATTCAGGCTGAATCGGAATATCCGATTCTCAAGAATTGCTCGAATTCGGCTAAGGACCTTAAAGCAACAAGTTTTTCTGGCGTACTGGAGTTTTCCGGATTATCCGATTCAGATTGAATCGGATTATCCGATCGTCAAGGAATTGATCGAATTTCTGCTAAGGACTACAAGCAGCTCATTACTGGAGTTTTCCGGATTATCCGATTTGGGTTGGTTCGGACTATCCGATGGTATCGGATTATCCGATGCAAGTGTGCATCGGAATATCCGATTCCCCTGTCTTCAATGGCTAGAAGAGTGGAGCACTATATAAAGGCTTTCTCCTACCTTGAGAAGGTCACCACGACCAGAACTGAATCCCCCACCATTGTTGAAAGCTTCAACTCACTAGATCTCTCTCCCTACCCACTCAAACACCTTGTCCTTCTAGGACTTGGGAGAGTTGACCTAGATCTACACTTCCACCCAAGCGATTTGATTTTCCCTCCGTTCTTGAGAGGGCTTGAACTTGTAAGTTCGTTGATACATTGGATTGTCGTTGGTCGTTCTTGTGGCTTTGGAAGCCGTAGGGACTAGCCGAGAGCCTCCAATTAAGTTGTGGAGAAGTGCCCCGGCCTTGTGATTCTTGTGGCTTTGGGAGCCGCGGGAATTTGGTGAGAGCCTCCAATTCGGTTGTGGAGTGTGCCTCATCCTTGTAAAGGTTTGTTGCCGACCTCGAGGGCATCATATAGTGGCTCGTGGAGCTCCTCATTGGAGGATAACACGAGGGAGATACGGTGTGCCATATCAAGGCTATTCGGAGTTCACTTTGTGACTCCGCACCGCTCCAACGGAGACGTAGCTTCCATTGGGAAGTGAACTTCGGTAGAACATCTCCGCGTCACCGTGTGGTTATCTCTTAACCTTCCTTTACTTGTATTGCTAGCTTATCTTGTTTAGAATATCTTGCTAGCTTGTTTATTGCTCATCATATAGGATTGTTCACCTAGTTGCATATCTAGAGAACTTATATTTGAGCAATTCCCAAATTTGTTTAAAAGAAAAAAAAATTTGTAGTTGCCTATTCACCCCCCCCCCCTCTAGTCAACCTACTCGATCCTTTCACATAGGATTAGTCCAAATACTAGTAGGTAAACAAAATTATGTATTTTTGTAGCAGGTGGTCTTCCCTAGATTCATGACGGAATTGAAATAGTGGTTCACGATGCCCTCATTCCTTGCGATCCGGGGCACCCTTTTGGAGGAATCAGAGCTTGACATGATTCTCAGCGAAAATATGAAATGCATAACCTCAAAATTTTGGTGCGAGATTAGATCGGCATAGAGGGGTATATATTAAGCATTTTAGAAAAGTACGGACACAATAAGTCCTAACGGAGTCGAAGCAGAGTCCAGAGGGGCAAGATTCCCCTCTGGCGCGTCTGGTGGGGCCAGGTGCACCTAGGAGGTGATCCATCTCCTCACGACTCTGTTTCCTTCCTTGTTTTCTCCGTCATGTCGGTTTCACAAAAAATTAAGTTACTATTTTTCAAGAATTTTCTAAAAGTTGTAAGTGCTAGAAACTTACTTTTATTGTTTCAGCGTTTCCTGGTACATATGTTTATGCCTAATTATTTTCTCAAGAGTGAGTAGATTGATTGCCTCAACAGGAGGTGCTGCCAAGTCGGATCCGACATCACCAAGAGAGAATCCCCATCGAAGAGCCTCTAGCCAGACTGGATGACAATTATCCCAACCTCGCGTGGACTTCAAGGGTATAAATTCGTGTGGAACGGCCGTCATATTAATGAACTTATCAACGTTAGTATAAAATTTCGATAGTTTTAGTTAGCTTGCACTGTTTTTACTTTTGTTAGCATGCCATTGTTTTTAGTATAGTTAACATGTCGATGTTTTTAGTATAATTAACATGCTATGATAGTATATATCTTTGGGCAATTTCTACCTTTGTATAGATTAACATGCCACATTTTTTGTATTTACTGATGATCAAAATATCAATACTACTATGGTAATGTGGTTTAGGATTCATTTACAATTACATTAAATTTAGGGTCTTGGCCCTAAATCATATTCGAAGTAGGGTTATATTTGATGCTAGATAAGCTGATGACAACATGCTCAAATTCTAAGTAGCTAGCCATTTACTATTTATTTCAATAGCGAAAATACATATTCCATATAATAATTAGAAAGATATGTCAATTACATGCATACCATTTTTTATCCAGAAACGTATGCTGAAAATTTCCATTAATCTACCTGATGAATTTAAATATGTTCTTGAACCGATCTTTTCGGTAAATATCGAGGCACTTCAATAGATATTTTTCCTTTCTCTTCTTCTCTTCAATGTCATGTAAGCGTAGAATCATGTGAACCTTGCACAACAGGCTAGAGTTTAAAAGGCTATAAATGAAAACTTTATCATCTAATTTGTCATCTATATTTCTTATGAATCTAAGTTTGTTCTAGCAGTATTCATGTTTTTTTAGCTTACATATAAATGTGAGTAGCCTTATGGAAGTTTAAGATCGTGTGAATCTTGCCACAATAGGCTAAACTTTATAGATCCAAGGGATGATAAAGTTGTCATCTATATTGTTATGAATTTTAGCTTTATTTAGTAGTATTTGCACTATTTGTTGAGCTTGCATATAATTTCAAGTTAGATAACAAAAATATTTTAGTTCAATTTGCCATAAAGTTTATATTTTAGACAAAAATATATTATTATCTCCTTACAAAACACATGTCTAGTTTTTGGTAAGGAGATAACAATATTTTTAGTCCTTGTCATCTGAGTAAGTTTGACATAGCGTGAATCCCGCCACAATATGTTGAAGTTTATAGAGCTTCAAGTACTGATGAAGTTTCAATATATATTCATTTATGAACTATGGATTCTCGGGTAGTACTTGCACTATTTTGTTGAGCCTACATCTAAATTCAACTTAGAGAATTAATATCTATCAACTATCAAATGAAATTTCATTCAACTAATGGGTCATGTAGTTATCCTAATTTTCTAAAAGAACTCGGCTAGATATGTTGTTTCCATTGGTTGTCAACGTTAATTGAGGCTAGAAGGTGCCTAGTATGGGTTTATTTTTTATGAAACTGACTAAATGTAAAATAGAGGATCTGCCATATCAAGTCAGAGTTAGAAGTTTCCATAGCAAGGTAGATTTAGCCATTTGTATAAATTCTTTTAACTAGTCATAGTATTTTAAATTTATGTTGTTGCTAAGTAGAAAGGCTTTTGAAATTCCTTAACTCATGTGAGTATTGGTGGCACACATTTTATGTATTATATCATATCCAGCATGTTATCTGAAGTCTGGAATGTTTAGTCTCTCTCTCTTTCCCTACCGCGCTCTTCTCTCAACCTAAGTAGGCCATGTGTTTATCCTAGTTTTATGTTGCAATTTAAACTTTTTTCAAACTAGGAGTCTACTTGGTAACATTGTACAAAAGGGGTTATATACGGTTAGAAGCTTGTGTAGTATACAGATGTTCTATCCTCATGCCATGCCCTGTGACAAAGCCTTCATCTGTTGAGGAGAATGAACATGATTAACACATTACGTGCAGGATAAATACACTTCCATACTGTTTCAGGAGGTGATCGATACTTATTTATATAAAATACCACAACTGATATGCTCACTATTGGCACAAAATTGAGCAAATACAAGTTATCCATTTATCAATATACTTTCAACTAGTCATAGTGTTTTAATTAATGTTTGCATTGCTAAGTCGGTATTCTCTTGAAAATACAAGCCTTTTCGGTGACCTTGTAGAGAAGGACTTTTCGGTTGGCGTCAGTACAAAGACCTTCTAGGAGGCTACTTCTGACATCCACTTTCTAGCGTCGTAAAGTATATATAACCATTTCAAACTAGAATATTATATGTTTTGTTTGTGTTGCCCTTTGTTCTTCCGGAGGTGCAACGAGCTCATATGGATTTTGGATGCAGCCGCCCGTAGACGATTGCTCGGGCTATCTACACCCTGGTTGGCTAGCAACTTACTATAAGATAACATGATACATAAGTGTCTTTTATTTATCTTCCTCCGCTGGCTGATTTTTTATGTTTACTTTATATGATCCATGAGTTGTAAACTTTGAATGATACTACTTTGAAATAAATCTGTTGGGTGCATCAATTGATGCAGAGGTCGTGGCTAATTACCTTTTCGAAAAAGAAAAAAGTTGACAAATTTTGTGCAGAGTGTGGTGATGGGACCACCTCTTCGTTTTTACCATAAGAAGATAGCATTGCTCTGACATCTACATGGTCAAGGAAATAGATGACTTTCTTTAACTTTGTAACTTAATTTTTAGAACTATCATTTAGATGGTACCAATGGTGAACTACAATGATGCATGTTTGTATGGATGGTGAACAAGAGTCATGCATTGGTTTAAATATATGAATTGTGTTTTTCACATGATATAAATGTGATGAATTGGATGTGTATTTACTGTGAAATTATTGTCTTTAAAATATTGTGTGAATATGTTTGTTGTTAAAGCTTATTGGAAATGTTGTGCGAGCCACACTACAGCTGAGCACCAGGGATTTACGTGTCGTCAATGCACGGTCAAGACTGAAGCACCGACTCTAAACTGACTTTAGCTCACCAATGACGACTGGTCAAACTCCATTGAAGACGAGGGGAACATCTGAAATGTACTACTGCATCTATATATTGTATTTGGTGTTTCTCGTAAAAAAGAAGAAAAAATACCCTGAACTCAAGGTTTTCTTCTTTCGTTAAAGCCTTTATTCACTAGAGAATAGTAAAGCTTATTTTCAAGATGAAATAAAATCCGGGGCATCATCTTTCAGTACACACATTATAAAAACTACTAGTAAAGCCAAGATTTTGCGAGAGGTCGGCTACTTCGTTCAACTCCACGTGGCAATGTTGAATCGTAACTTGTGAAAACTGTCGTGCCAGCTGATAGCATTCAGCGATTATTGTTGCACCAACTCGGGATCTTAATAACTCGCAAGTGAAACTTGTTTTTACACTTGAGATACTTCTCTATGGCCAGGATGCTCCATACCTTCCTTTTTTATGAAAGAAGTGTCATTAAAATGCTTAATTACACATCTTAGATAGCAAATATTAATTAATGCTTAAATATACACATGTTTTGTCTAATTACCCTCTTAGTAAATTCCTCCCAGCTCGGCTGCTATTATAGAAAATATATATAGATGCCGTTTATACAACTAAAGATTTCATGGGAGGACGAATATTATCCAAATAAAGATCACAAAAAAGGGCCAAAGAAATTAAAAGAGAACAACTTCAAAAAGATCACAAGAAACAAGACTGTGACGCGACGCAAGGGGGCGGAGGGAGAAAACGCGGTTAGATTTGGCATATCCAATAAACAGACAGATCCGAAAAAAACTAAATAAACCCAGTGAACCCGTTGCTTCCCTCTCCGTCCGTCCTTCCTCCTCTCGCCCACCACCCCCGTTATATTCTCCGGCTAGCCCACAACACCTTCCTACCAATTTTCCCCATCCTCCACACCCCTGTACGCCACACGCCAACACCACACCCGTCTCCTCATAGCCTCCTAGCCCTCCTGCTCGCCACTCCTCCGCCTCAGCTTGCTCATCCTCCTTTGCGGGGCTCCAGAAAGGTGAACGAATCATCATCTCTGGACCGCCCTCTGTATATACATGCGAGCTCACCTGCTCTGTTTTCTTACCGCGTGTTTTTCGGTTCTTGATTCATGCCGTGTGTGTTATAGGTTCTTCAGGAACAGGATTTTCTAGGAGCAATTTTGGGGTTTTTTACACGCAGATTGGATTGGGTTCAGTGATGAGGGGAGAGAAGGGGCTGCATCACCTGGCTCGATTCCCATCTCTCTGAACGTAGATGGATGCATCTGTGCGTACTCTCCCTCCCTGCTGTTTGTTTTGGACTTTTGGTTCCATCCATTGTTCCTTCATCTCATGGAGCCGTCTGCTGTTTTTGTTGTGGCACATATGTGTAGGTGAACTCCAAGAAGGTTAGTTCTTGTGGAAGCACCGGTCACAGCCGCTGTGGTGAAGCTCATAAACCTGTCCAGCCGTGTCGCATGCGGGATCGCTGCTTAAACAGAAACAACCCCTTCTCACTTCAGGTTATCTTCTCTTCCCATTCGCCTTTTGAGATTGATCTTATCCGTGTGCTCCTTACTCTGCAGAGTCCTTGATTGATTTAGTTAGACCGAAAAAAAAAATGTAAGGATAGATCTTGCTAAACTGTGACGTATTACATGTGTGTTTTCAGTTTTCAAGAACTTTCCACATGTGTCCCGTCGTGTGTGGTAGCTTCAAAATAAAATACTTGGCAGATATTAAAACACGCCTTCTATTTTTGGTAAAAGGTACAGCTTGTACATTCAACTTAGATGGAGGTTGTTTGTAGTCGTAATAAAAAAATCATGAAACTGGAAAAGACAATTAATACTACATATGAAATGTCAAACTGGTGCTTGATTCACAGCATGTAATGGTGGATAATGTTCCTTCCCCACTTAATGTTTTATGGACGTATAGTCAAGCAAACTTACCGGTAAATCCATAGGAAACTGAAATACTGATCAACTACAACAACCATGATAGCAGCACCATCAATACATCACCTCCCTCGGTACCAAAAAAAAAACACGATTCTCACCACGGTTGGAGAGCTGGTATGTAGTAATATAAAAATTTGTTCTTCCAATATTGCTGAAAACAACAGTTGAAATTTCTCTTAAATATATTTTTTTGCAGCTGTTTTTATCATGTTATGCTAACTGCAATTCTTTTGCACTGTATTCAGCTTATGTTTTAGCTTAATGTTGCAGGTTTGGTTCGCATTTCCATTTAAGTACAAGAGCAGCTGTATTTGGCATGGCATTTGAGTAGCATCAGAACCTCAAAAACAAAGTTTGTCAGCAATATTACACTATTGTTCGGTGTCATACTTTTATAGAGAAGATGAATGAAATGTTTTATGAGGACAACAATGATCACAGCATCAGCTCTGAGGACGAAGACACACTTGTCAGGAGTTATAGTAATCTCAGCGTCAGTTTTGGATATCATTGCAATTCTTATCAGAGTTTTCCTCTTGAAAATGATGATCATGAAACCTCTCCCCAGATGAGGTTTGAAAATAATGCCCTGATGCAGTCACGAAATGGCTCATTTACTTGTTTATCCCGCTGCAATTAGTGCAAACTTCACACTGGCCAATACAAATATTGCAACGGTCTTATTGGGGAAGAAATTTTACCCGAACTAGATTCTCCAAATTCTTTCAGAAAAATTGTTTCTTCTCCATCTATGTCAAGATTGGACTTACTATCCACCTCACAAGGCAGCCTGCATCAACTGATAGCTCCATATTCGAGATCAGCAAAAATTTTGGAGGTCCCGCGCTCCAACAACTGTATTATCCAATTTTCTGACTGGTACCGAGGTAAAAATGGCTGGTGGGGCTGCTGGAGAGGATAGAGTCCAAGCTGTGTGCTCTGAGAAAAATGGATGGTTGATTTGTGGAATATATGATGGATTTAATGGACGAGATGCAGCTGATTTTCTGGCAGTAACTCTATATGATAACATAGTATATTACCTATATCTGTTAGAGTGCCGTATCAAACAACAAGATGGCATATATAACTCATCAGAAGACTCCCTTAATGGTGTTAAAGTGAGTTAACATTGGCCATGAGAATTGCAGAAAATGAAGATGTAAAACTTTCTGAAAGTTTTCGAGCTGGTGTGCTGAACTGCCTCACTTCTGCTGTTGAGCAAGCTGAGAATGATTTTCTTATGCATGGTTGAACAAGATATGGATGATAGACCAGATTTAGTTTCAGTTGGGTCGTGTGTTCTGGTTGTGCTTCTTCAGGAACAGATTTGTGCATTCTGATCTTGGGATAGTAGAGCCGTGCTTGCTTCCATGCCATATGCAGAAATGGATACAGTGAAAGCTACTCAATTGACGGAGATCCACTCACTTGAAAATCCGTCAGAATACCAAAAACTTTTAGCTGATCATCCTAATGATTCTAAAGTTGTGATGGGTGACAAAGTAAAAGGAAGTTGAAGGTTACTCGTGCTTTTGGAGTTGGCTATCTAAAGCAGGTAACATTTTATACATTAGCATGTAAAGAAATTCACGCCATTCATATTATTTATCTAATGCCAATGCTTGAATCCCAATTGCAGAAAAAGTTCAATGATGCACTCATGGGAATTCTCCGAGTTCGTAATTTGTCCAGTCCGCCTTACGTATATACAAATCCACACACACTGAGTCACAAAGTTACGGAGGATGATTTGTTTGTTGTGCTTGGCAGCGATGGCTTATTTGATTTCTTCAGTAATGATGAAGTTGTTCAGTTGGTTTATCAATTTATGCATGATAGTCCATTTGGTGATCCTGCAAAGTATCTCATTGAGCAAGTTGTACATAAGCTGCCAAGCAAGCAGGTATGCTCCCAAAATATATTAAATTTAATTTTTGTTACACAAATAGTTGGTACTAGAAGTAAGACACATTCGCCTTATATATCGGTAATGAGCAACCCAAGTGTAGAAGTGCATTTCTCATTTTGTAATTGGAAGAGTACCCTAGCTCCTGTTATGTAGTTAGCGCTAAGAGTAATACACCTTTGCCTTGTATATTGGTATTGAGAAACCCAAATGTAGAAGTGCAGTTCTCATTTTATAATCGGAAGGGAAGTACCCCTAGCCCTTGTTAAGTAAGTATGCTCTATGATACTAAGTAGAAACCTAACATGTCTTGACTCTTAAGTACGCCTTAGAAGTAGTAACCTATGCAGTTGCCTATTTATAGGCTTGTAGAAAACTTATGATTCTCTCCCTTTTTATGGTTTAGACTTATGCATATATTATAAAAATTGCATCGAATGAGAAAGAACAGAGGGAGTATTTTGTGGCAGCACAATTACTTTGATGATTTGTTTGTTATTTAACCGTCATTGTTTCCAACCTTATTGGAACCATAACCGTAAACAAGGAGTACTAACACCAACTCTTCACTTGTTTCTTCCCTATCCTGGCAGCTTTAACGGCTGAACATTAATGAGGATACCTGTTGGAGCAGGAGAAAGTACCACGACGACGTGACTGTCGTTGTTATCATCCTCGGGAACGCGCGAAGGACGGTGAGCGCATCAACTTTGATATGAAAGATTGCAGATCACAAGAAGCTACCAGCTGGTAAAATTTTGTGGGTGTTAGGATTTGAACCTTTTGAGGGTTCTGGTGTGATAGTGAATTAAATATAGTAAATGTGTGTATATCCTTCTGAAATTTTGGAAGTGAACTCAGATGCTTTGTCAAGTCAAAAGGTTCATCTCACTGAGACTTGTTTGGCTTAATTTTGTATGCCGGCTAAAATAATCAGTATTGTGATTTTCGTGAGCAGAATGGGGATTATCCTTCAGCTCACATCACCTAGCATGTGCTATCGTAAAATTTTACTGATCTGAAGATCACAAGGAAACCTGGAGAGGACCCCCATGAGAGAAAGGCCAGACTAGTGTGTTGGTCCTGTTGAGTTTGCATTGTACATCTGCCTAGTGAGAGCTCAAGAAGAACTATGTGGGTGGGTTTTTCCTGGTCACATCACATAACCTACCAAACTCCATATCTCTAATATTTCTGTGATTTCAGGTCCACAATTCCATGTCGCCGCGAACATGGAACACACCGTTGTTCTGCCATTCTGCCAACGCACACCACGAATTCCTGAGTTTCTTTCTGTCATTTGACGCATCAGTCCGACAGCAACGTCCTGATAAGCCACCGTTCACAGGAACAGACAAGCAAATGCCGTAGCAGTGTGAGGGGGTGAGAGCTCTGCTGATTATTGCTTTCCCCGTAAGCAGAGCCTTGCACGGTTTTGGAGCGTAGTTAGGACATCTTTGGCGTGCAAGCGTTTATTTTTTTTCCCCATTTGTGGACTTCACGCTTGGCATAGACCATGCCAGCTGCGGATGTGCCCTGTAACATTGTTAAAAAATAGGCGAAAGCGACCGGCTTGACACCTTCGCAGTATAACTTTCCCCTTCCTCTGCATTTGTGTTAGTGTTGGTGATCTAGATCTAGTCTTAGTGTCGTTTAACTTTGGAGCAAGTGACGAGTGTTTGGGAGTAATTGACGGTTGAGGAGGAGGGAGAAGACGATGGACGTGTCATCCACGAGGACTACGTGAAGAAGCGCAACGAGGTTGAGGAGGGAGCAGAGGAGGAGGAAGATGCAGCTGCTGCAGCTGGGGCTGGGGTTGGCAATCGGGGTCGTCGTCGCGGCCGGCGCCGCAAGGGGAGGAGAGCCTGCGAGCGACGAGCCGGTGCACGACGCCCACCGGCATGTCGCCGTCCCTACGGCAAGCCCATCGGAGGAAGCCGTTTCTTCTGATCACCGCCGCCTCTTCGACTGCCTCAAGCGTACTAGGCGACGGAGTTACGTGTTCGTGTCCTTTGCTAGGATTTTTGATGGTAAAGATTCAGTCCTTTGTTGCAAACCATTTTATGTTTTCGTGTCGGCCATCCGCCGTGTACGTGACCTGTATGGCCGTGCGTGGCTGCTTCAGGCGCCTCCTTGGCCTTAGTTGGAAGAACAAGCTGCTGCCTGTGCTTGTGCTCTTCCTTACCTGCTGGTACTTGATGAGCAAAACGTTGATTCCACCCATGTATATGATATGTGCTACTACAAGATAAACTCCAGTAAAGTATTGAGTGTTACCAGCTATGAACAACTACAACTTTTCAATCGAACGTGCTAGTGCATTTAAACTCTCTAAGCACTGCATTGCAGTATTGAGTTTGTCCTTAACCTATCCACTACAGTATCATGAAGATTTGCAAGAACAGGAACATCCTTCTAACCACATAATGTGCTTCCTTGTATGGAATAATCTTTACACTCTGGCACTGGCCGCGGCCTCCTTGATTTGCTCGATTGTGAACACGCCGAAGAAGCTGTCATCTATGACGGCGTTGATCACTGCATACGCAACATCATCCACGCTCACCGGTGGTGCAAGGACCAGGTCCGAACCAGGCAATGAGCTCAATGGTCTGGTGAAGTTTTCGACGGAGGAAAGTAGCTTCTCTAATGGTTGTCCTACAAAGTCGAGCGTATCTCAAAGCCGTCTACTTTCCTTTTACCGTAAATAAAGCCTGGCCTCAATACAACACCTGACAGAGAGAAAGGTAGATTGGATATATGGCAAGACTACATGAAAATTAAAGTAGCAGGACATATGGGTTTAAATGTTACTGCGCACTATTTCTAACCTGTGGAAGGGTATTTGGAGAGGACTTCAGATTCAGCCTTTCTCTTGCCAGTGAAATAGCCCGAGGTAAGTAGAAACGATGGAAGATTGTAATCATGAACAGAGATCAAATGAATTTTGGGACTCCTGCAGAAGAATAAAGCAAGCTGCTTATGTTATCTTCTTGATATATATTTTCAAACAACAAAGAAGTGTAAGCCAAGTGCCATGCAACATGGTTTCAGAAAGATAGGCCTTAGCCGTTTGAAATTTTCAATCTTTCATTAACCAGGATATCGAGTTCCCTAACACGATATAACTTAAAATTTTCATACTTCACCGGATGCACTCTTAATTTTAAAACTTGTTTTCCTGTAGTTTAAGTTTCAGAAAAGTACAAGTTTTAGTTCTCACTAACTAGAAATGTTAGAAAGAGTTAGCAAATGTAGGAGATATCAAATGAACAAGCAGTTTGGTAAAGTTATTCAGAAGGAGAGTCAAGATTTTTCAATGTTGCCTGCTTAAAACAACTTAGTACAGGCATGGAATCATCTTAATCTGCCGCCACACCCACAAAATGTCCAAAGATACATGGAAACCAGCATATCACTGTCATCAGTCATCACAAAGTACTCACCAAATTCTTCGCAGCATCTACTGCGATAGCATTTGCTTCACCGTTAATCCTTTTCATCTGTTCTTCGTTACCAAATCCTCCAAGGGTAGACACAACAGCAGTAGCCCCTACTAACACGTCCTCCCATCTTGCATAGAAAACATCTCCTGCATAACAGTAAGATGCTTATCTGAATATGAGAGTGCCGAAAGAAACAAATATGTATACCGGATACTCTTGGAAATCAAGTATAAACATGTCGATCTGTGACATAAAAGGTGGTAAAGAGGGTGTAATGTTTAAGCAATACTTTTCTAGAAAAGACATTTGTAAAAAGCCAAGGGAGCAATGAAAAAATAAAGAATGGTCTTAAGTACATAGGCTTAAGAACTATTTTACAATAAATAGTACATGCATGTCTAAGAAATCAAAGCAATACGATAGGAAATCACTTTAAGAGGATTTGTCATCCAACAATACTAATTTATCCAAAATGACATACATTATACATGTAACATCTGTTTGTTAAGCGCTAATGACAATATATAATGTACTTATTACTGTACCACTATTACTCCATATGAAAAAGTAACTGAAGACATTCGATGGCATTTGTATTCTCCGTCTTCATGAAGACTTCTTTATGAGCACTTGAAACAAGACTTTGTATTCTCAAGTTTTCGTGAAAATGTGATCATAGATAAAAGCAACTAAGCACTTGAAAACAAGAAAAATATGCAATCATTTAAAACCTTGTAATGTGTATAGTATGACAAACCTCTGGCTCTCTTAGTAGTTCTATTATGTCAAATCTTTCCATCTTAACAGATACTATACATTTTACTTCACTGCGTTTCTGTCATCAAAGCTGGAATATCTCAGTTGGCCAGAGCGTGTGGCTGTTAACCACAAGGCGGAGGTTCAAGCCGCCCTCCTTTTAGCGGAATTATTTTTTACCCTCTTCGTCATTCGTCAGTCAATTTACTAATTTACTGCATTTCTATCATCAAAGCTGGAATAGCTCAGTTGGCCAGAGCGGTGGCTGTTAACACAAGGTCGGAGGTTCAAGCCCTCCTTCTAGCGTAAATATTTTTACCCATTTTGTCCACACATAATGCAAACCGAATTCTCCAAACTGATTTACACAGGTAAGCCCTCCTTCTAGCGTAATTATTTTTAACCCATTTTGTCCACACATAATGCAACCGAATTCCTCCAAAACTGATTTAACAGGTCAGCATATTAGAATTCGTATTATTATTTTTTATATGTATGTTTTCTCTTTTGCCCCCGGAAGTTTTTGGCACCATGCGTCGCATCCATCATCGAAAAGATATGTGTATTGCTGCGGTTATTTTATCAACAGTTGTGCATTCCAGTCAAAGATGAGCAGATGATAAGAATGTTCATTACTTCAATGACTGTGTGCTGGAGATTCAGATCTGTATAGACTAAAATTTCCCTCCTTTAGTTCCAAACAGAGAGCCTGATAACCATTCAGAAGTTCAGGCCTATTGCTCTAACTAAATTGCAGTTTAGAATTTTCTCGAAGTGTGCACTAATAGAATAGGTTTGGTTTGTGAGGGAGTTGATTTCTCTAAATCAAACTGCATTTATTAGAGGTGGTACATACTAGAGAGTGTTGCAGCTGCACATGAAACTATTCATGATGTAGCTCATAGTGCTGGCTTTATCTTTAAACCGGCTTAATAAAAAGGCTTATGATTGGATGAATAGAGAATTTCTTATTAAAATGATGTGTGGAGAAGCTTTATCCTATGTGGATGAAAAATATTCAATCCGTGTTGGACAATGGTTCAGTTGGAGTTAGAATTAATGATATTAACCGTTATTCTTTTGGACTAGTAAGGTGACACAAGGAGATCCTATTTCTCATCTTCTCTTTAATTCAGTAGCTGATTTGTTCACTAAGAGTCTAGGATGTTGATGAAAGCTGCTAGACAGGTACTGGCTTGCTACATGGCTTTTGTCTACTGGGATCAGCAACAACATGCGATATGCTGATGATACCCATTTTCTTGCAAAGGATTTATCCTCTGTTATGAATCTAAATGGACTCTTTCCTTATTTGAACAAATTTCTGGTATGAGAATTAATTTATAAGTGTGATGTGGTTCCAATTAATAATTATTCTGATGATGCTCAAACCTGAGTTAGATTAGAGAAATTCCCTTTGAAATATCTTAGGGTTCCTTTACATTATAGCAAGCTTACAAAAGAAGATTTGCAACCAATTATTGAGAAAATAATTTAAGAGGGTTGCTGGCTAAGAGGTAAATACTGTCTCATGCAGCAAAACTTGACCTTGTTCAAAGCTTCTAGCCAGTATTCCCACCTACTTGCTGAGTGTAATTAAAGTCCAAAGTGGGAAAACTCTCTTATTAATTCTCAGATGGCTCATTGGCTATGGATGACCACGGGGACACCATAAGTACCATCTAGCTAGTTGGGTTTAATGTTTCAGAAAAAAAGTTTGGGGCTTAGGTATTCCCAATCTTGCTGACATGAA